>VWZV01014296.1:157946-187820 GCA_013397155.1 Irena cyanogastra
TGTCTAACTTATTTTTAACAGAACTGTGGGCCTCAAAGTCACAGTTATCTTACTGCAGTACAAGACTGAAAACAAATGCCACTCTGGAACTGCAAAATGTGACTTGTAAGCTAGGTAACAATTTTTAAGTAGGCAACCAATAGTAAAAAATTTTAGGTAAGTCACATATTTCTTATATTCCATAAATTTTGTTATATACCATAAAAAAGCATTTTAATATTTGCATTCAACTACTAGCTAGCACTCAGGAATGCCGAGTTCCTGAATATTTGTAAGCATAATCTCTTAAACACTGCCAAGGGGACATAAAAAGACCTTATGCTTTGGATGCTTTGGTCCACAAAGACTTCAGCTAAGATCAGCAGGTATTTCCAGCACTAACTTGAGATTTCTGTTGCTCACTTGTTCTCTCTGTACACGGCCTGCATCAGGCAGGTAGGATTGGGACTCGCAACGCGCTCACAGAGCAGGAGATATGTCTAAACCAGCCAGGAGGAAGAGACAAAGAGCACATTGGAAATCCTGACTTATCCCAAGCTGAGGTTCTTTCCTCTGAAAAGAATCTAAATTGGATTCACAGCATGAAACTGATCGCGTACTTTGTGTCTGGCTACAGACAACCAGCTTACTCTCTGCTGTTAAATGCCAGCTGGAAGAAATTATTTGCTACAGAAATTTTCCTCCTTTCTTTCAAATGCAAATGACTCTGGCTGCTGTATGCTGCATATGCAAACTCTGTCTTTCCAGTGCACTGCTGAATGCCTGTAATAGCACAGAAGTGACAGGCAACCCTCATTTCTAAGGAATGGAAGGTAAATAAGGAGGTGCAAAGCCTGCAAAGCTTGTAATAGCTCCAGTGCGAAACCTCTTTGGGAAAAGCTTGGGTGCCTCCTGAAGCTTTAGGGATCTAATGAGGTACTCATGGCTTAATTAATTACCATTATCAACTTTTTTGACTAACCTCCACTTAAAGTAATTAAGCCTTTTTGTGGATCTGGCTTTACTATAGGTGAGGATAAAACCTGAAAACTTTTCCACTATTGCCTGTGTAATAGATTTAGAAATGTTGTTTCAGTGCTGAAGATAAAGCCCGCTTTTTTTTCTTTTCACAGTCTCACAGAATTGAGTGACAGAGCAATTATCATTTAGAAGTTTACAGTCCTGAGAGCCAGGACCTAGCATTTCTCTGTTTTATAGTCTCTGTTTTGAGGATTTCCCTAGACTGATGTCCTGCAAGGTAATCATATTAGAGGGATTCTTGTCTGCAACGTCAGGTGCTGGAACTGGATTCAAGTCATAATCACTGTACATTCTAGAGACTTAGGCATGTATTCCACTGAATGAGAATGCATCTGGGAAATGTGTAAGGGCCATTTTGAAAGCAGCTCTGTGGACTTGTTATCATTGACAGATACAGCAAAGCTGGATGACTAGCAATAGCTGGCAAGCTTCTCCCAACAGCAAACCAAAACTCTTGCAGATTTGTCAATACTGCTGGAATACAGGGAGCAGGCTCTCACTCTATTTGCTGCTATCTTATAAATGTCTACAAATACATCATGGAGTCTGTGAAACCCCTGATGCTATCTCTTCTTAAAAAAAAAAAAAAATATTATGTCACTATTTCTGGGATTACAGCAGATGAGAGCCACTATGTATTTTTGAGAAAACGGCTAATAATTATAGTTTCACGTACTGATCGAATAGTAGACAAAATGTAGTTTTTGCCCTCAGATACAGTGCCAAGCAGAGAAGTATTTTTATCACAACACCATTGCTGTCAACTGGTAGCATGTCATAAAAATTAAACAAATTATTTGCATTGTTTAAGTATACAGTGTTGACTACTTTGGAGTTAAATGAAATCATCAGTCCTCATGCTTGCCTTGGAACATATCCCAGAATAGGAAGGCTAGCACTTATCTACTAATCTGCTCAGAACAAGCTTAGAAGGCTTTGACACTGCTCAGATGTCAACTTGAATATCTCCCATTTGTTTATTACATCTAGTTAGCGGGGTCAATGTGGTATGGTCAAAAGAAAGTTATTTAAATTTCCTGCTCAAAAGAAAATCCCAGGAGACTGGAATTTAGATTTCTAGCTATTTTCTAATGTGATTAGGTTGCTTTCTTCTCTGAACTTGTGATGTTTCTGAAGCAATTCTTAATTACTAATTAATCTCCAACAATCAGATGCTCCTCTGGCATATAGAATGAAGGACAGCAGCAGAGTAAAACAGGGTGGAAATGTAACACCTTGCTTAGGAATTTTCTGACTAAACTCAGTGCAGGTTAATGATTCTGCAGGTTAATTGCAAGTGTTCTCTGTCTCTTTGACATCTAGGGTTTCCATGGCATTCATAGTAGCTCTTGCAGTTATTACAATTACCTGAAATATTAACAGATACATAGAGAGGTTAATGCTAAATTTAATGATTTCAGTAACTTCTCACTACAGTTTCTAACCTTTGTGTTCAGTTACAGAAGATGTTAAGGAAAACAGCTGTGCAGCACACATACCCTGCAGAGGAAAATTCAGCAGCAGTGCAGCTTGCTGATAGCGGCTGGCATAGGAACAGGAGGAAGGACAGAAGGCAGGGACTCACTGGGCTGAAATCTGACTGGTTTGACCTGTACCTTTCCAAAATTAGGGAATTTCTCTCCCTCCTTCAGAAGTGAACAGGACTTCATACTGCAGCAGACCTCTCGTCCTCTTAAAGTCTACTGTGATAATTTTATTACATAGTTTTGGGTGGTTTCACTGTAGCTAGAAGGTACAGAATGTTTTCTAGCTTAGCTCTTTCCATGTAGAGCTGGTAGGTGTACAGTTAATAAGGAGCAATGGAGCTGCTGAAGGAGCATTGGGCTTTGTCAATTGTTTTTGCAATTGATTTTGCATCACACTATTATAAAAAATCTAGAATACTCAAACATGTTCCATTAGTTAAGGTTCTAGCCAAAAGATTTTTTGCAAAACTTAAAATGCCGTGTTAAACCTGAGTGCCATTTCAGTGTCTGGTAACATGAACGTGGGCAACTATTGCTTCAGTAACTCAAACACATCACTGTCTTGTTTTTCAGCTGGACCCCTGAATGGCAGGCAACAACAGTGCAGTGCTGGTTTAGGGTACTGGCTTATCTGGAGCTGAGCCACATACACTTTTACACTGCAGGTCTTAACCATCACTTCCCTTTTAACCATCAGTCACATGATCCTAAGCACTGGCACCAAATGCAGATGTTGGCATCTCTGTGCTTGAGGTGCAGCACTAAGCCCTTGATCAGCAACTTGGTCTCTAAGTGCTCGTAAAACACTGCCTAAAGGTACTTAAATTCCATGTCACATTTATTTTCAATGAATTTATTTCAATGAAGGTTGAGATCCTGTGAAAAACAAGAACATATGGCAGGCATAACCAGGAACCAGATCCTAATACAAACATATTGAGAAAGCAAGGTTAAGATAGAATATTAAAAATTCAGATTAAAATCAACAATTAAGAAGCATCGGAATCAATCTGGCTATGTACATGTTTTATTTCACTTAGATGAGACTTCTTGTGAGAATTAAAAATGCACTGGTCTGGCTGCCCTTGTTCGAGCAGCTGTCGCTGCATTTTAGATCACTCATTTGAAGGCCATTAATTTACTGCAAAGTAAATTGTGAAACACAGTAAGCATTAGCAAAATGATAATGTTTAAGCATAGTGCTCAGAAGACCCAATTAAGGAATCCATTAGGAGGACAAATAATTATCTATAGCATTGCATAACACAATGTACTTTGCATATCTGTGTTCTCTGATGCATACAAGAGATCAAGCACCAGTCATCTATTTCAGACCGAATTTATGTCAGAGTACCTTTGAGATCTGGAGCATATGCTAAATTACCCAAGATAACTATCAGTGATAGCAAAAGCACTAGAGCCTTTAAGATGTGGAAAATTATTTGCATTGTTCCACACAGATACGGCTGTGCTGAAATTGCCTATTCTGAAAATTAGATGTTAGAAGATGTTTATAAGGTTTTTAAAGGCCTTCCTTCTCTCTGATACCTACCCATATTTTGCTGTTTCTCAGACATCCTCATCCTCTTGCTTCACATCCATATTGTAATGCTATCTGTGTATCTCCACACGGTGCAAAGATTATTAATCACCTGTGTTTACACTTGGAGGCAAATCTGTGTTTAAGGGAATACCTGATGATCCACATCATGATGTTATCAGGCCTGTAGCATAACACTGCTAAGAGATTAAAAGAACCAATAAAGCTTCAAGCAGTTCTCATTATCTCATTTGTATCTAAGTTAAATTTGAACATGAAGGAGTAGTCTTGTCTTTTTTTCACCTAATTACTGAAATCAGAAGAAGTTTGTGTTCATATAATTTTATTGAAATACAATGATCTCTCAGAAGATCTTGCAAAAAAATAAAGGATGTTCACCCCAGAAATGTACTTGCACAATATTTGCAATAGAAAAATTTTCACCTACAGGAAATAAGCGTTTCCAGGTTTTCTTTTCTCCTCCATATATGTTGGTAATGGCAA
The DNA here is from genome assembly GCA_013397155.1 of Irena cyanogastra. Classification (NCBI taxonomy): domain Eukaryota; kingdom Metazoa; phylum Chordata; class Aves; order Passeriformes; family Irenidae; genus Irena; species Irena cyanogastra. The sequence continues at coordinate 162,498 of VWZV01014296.1, forward strand.
AGTTAGGTGTCAAAAAGCTTTAGTATACAAAAGTGTAAAATTTTGCCCAGCTATGTCCTTTAAATCGCCATCAGAAAACCAAACTGCTTTTCATTATCAGAAAGAGGAACTACTGTAAAAACAATCAGTATATTCATAAATAATGTTTAAGTACAGTAGGGCTATTAAAATCACAGAAAATAGGGTTTATTACAATTATTCTTGATTCTTTGCTATACTCTTTCCAGTGTGGACCATTATCTGTTACCTGCTACAGACATTGTAATGCTAGGTAGATTTCTAAAACTGAAGACTGGATCTAGTCAGAGACTGAAATATAAGACTAATTAAATGCAAAAATTGGCATTCTTACTGTTCCTTTAGCTTCCTTCTCTGCACATAGGAAGTATTTCTTGTTTTACTTGCTGAACACAATTTAATACACTTAATACATTTTTCAAATACCTAGAGTGCTTTATAAATTGGGGTACTTTAAAAATCCGTGGTTGTGGGCTAGTTGTAGTAGAAATCACCAACAGTGGCAAAGAAATCTTTCCTGGCATGGTGAGTCACTGAGCTGCCACTTTGGGCTCTTCCTCACCTCACCCAGGAGGTGGGACAGTGTCACTTTCCGGTCAGCTAGCACCACAGTGAGAGCAGTCTGCCACTGAGCTCCCAGGACAGACTTGACTGGGGTGTTAAACCAGAGAAACAAGCAACGGCGTTTCGTGTCACCACAATTTGTAAAGTAAACCCCAAAATGCCTGGGTGATGAAGCTTCCAGGAGATCTTCCTTCCCACATGGCTTTCAGCCTGGACAGACCGTCCTGGGCTGCAAGCCTCACTGCTCTTGGGTGGCTCCTCTGAAGCAAATGCAGCTGCACTGAGGAAAAATGAGACAGCAATTGGGAATTCATTGCAAAAGGAGGAACTGGAAGGCCCTATTTGAAGAGGTGTGTAAAACACACCATTAATTTTTTCTATTTTACGTGTGCTGGAGCTCTTGCCACAGACTCCTCTGGGAACACAGGCAGTGTTGTGTAGCTGGGTAGCTGGAGCCCAGACATGTCCTCCTGGCTCATGTATTGATCTGGCAGTTGTGCTAAAGGTTGCGTTGAGGCCATTTTTGGCCCTTAAGAAATAGTTACGGAATGCTAAATCTGCTCATACTAAAGCTCAAGTTTATTGCTTTGTCTCTACTGTAAACTAAGTTAGCAAACTTTTCAAGTGGGAGAAAAATAAACCAGCAAAGTCAATACACTCCTTTATACGTACCAGACATGCATTCACTGCAGCATTTGTTCCTTAGGTATGTATTTATTCTCTGAGTATTTATATTAGTTGCTATATTCCACGTAAGTCGTGTTACACAGGTGACAAGAAAGGGTTAGTACACATACTTCATGAGTACTGGAGGGACACTGCTGTTGATTAATTTTGTATGTGAATGTAAATTGTAAAGAAAGTTTTCTCAGCCATTCTCCTATAGTTTTGATTCCAGATTTCATGGCAGTTAGTCCTTCCACTGCAGTATGGTTGAGATCTCAATGAAAAAAATATTTGAACTTATTGTGCAGTCGGTATGAGTAAGAGCTGATATGTTCGTGTATACAGGAGAAACAGCTTTTCAGCTGAATTCAGCATCAGTGATTTTGCTGGTGACATGTACATTCGGGGGCAAAAATAAAGTGTTTGTATGCTAGGCTGCCTCATACAAACTCCAGAACTTTTGCTTGCTTGTGAGTTAATTGCTTTCTTCTAAAGGTCATTGTGTAGATAGACACCATGCCCAGGAAAAGCACCAATTTGAGGCTTAAGTATCTGCATTTGATGCAACACTTGAGATGCGTCAGTACATTTTGCTGTAAAACAGGAAAGAAAAAAAATATGCAACAAAAAAAGAGCGTGCCAGCCCCAGGTGATTTATGGCCTGATTCACGGTGCCCTGAATTCATCAGCCAGAAGCCTGCAATGTTTCCAGCAGACTTTGGCTCAGATGGGTGCACTTTAAACTTCCAAACCGCAGACAGTGCAGCAGCGAGCTGGGGCAGATGGAAAGTGGCCGTCACAGCCGGGATGATTCAGGGAGCAGATGGGCTCTGCCGCGCTCCGGCTTTGTTTTGAGACGGGAGCGGGAGGATACAGAGCTGACATCCAGTGGGAGGCCGCCTTTGCTCTACATGGATGGCATGAATGGAGATACTAAGGCGAGAACAAAAAGAGAGAGGAAGGGAGTGGTCCGAGAGGAAGGCTGGGTGGAATGCGCGGAATTAGCACAGGGTGGAGCAAGAGACAGGAGAAAAAAACAGAGGCACACTTGGGGTTATGCAATTTGGCAGGTCTTAACCCCTGACACAGGCGGAGGAGGAATCCATAAAAAGCTCTGAGGAGGAGAAGTGGTAAAGGGGATTGACAGGAAAGGTAACACCAATAGCTTGGAGCCCAGGCGGTCTGTGCAGGGCAGCATGATGACTTTAAAAAAGAGAAAGAAAAGATGAAAAAGAAAACGAGATAAAGGAAAATACTAAAATAAGCGTTACTGAACTATCTTGAAGAATTTTGGTTGCTTTGTATGTGGTATCCACTGAGTCTCTTTCTTTTCTGTGAGTTCATGCAACAAAAAGGTTTTCTGAGCTGCGCTAACTAGGGTGTTCTGTATTCTGAGTTACTTCATATTCCACACGAGGTATGAAAGAAGTACAAAAAGTGTCTTTCCAGTTTAAAATGCAAATATTATAGGACTTTCTGAGTGTGGGTGTAGGCACCACACAGCAAAACCCTCAAAATAATGTGCAGGTAAGTAACTTTCCTTGGAGAGTACTTGCCAATAAATGTTTCATGTACATGCACACAGAACCACAGTGCATACAATCCATAATCTGCAAGCTAAACTAAGGAGGTGCTGAGAGGCTGCTAAAGAGATCAGAGTACTGCTTCGGCAAAAAAACTCTCACAGTTTAAAAAGTAATTTTGTCTACTATTGGTACTTCTGTCATAGAAAGCACTCAATGAAAACCTGGGCTGATCAGTGGCTATGTCATAGTAATGGCACATGCTAAAAAGCTCTATCAGCAGCTTCAGCCTATGAAAATGAACCCTTCCCTGAGAAGAGCAGAAAATGGGAAGAGATCTCGTTGTGCTATGTTAGAAAAAAATCCTGATATAATTTAAAACTGATTTTATAGGCTTTGAACTGAAATTTGATGACTCACTGGTGTTTGGGTGATCAGTTTCAAGGTTCTTTGCAAGTAAGGGGCCAATACTTTCTAAATCCAGGGAGCATGAAACTTGGCTTCTCTCTTCTCTGAAAGAAGCACAAGGAAGAAAATCAGTAAGTGGATCACTTAATTCAAGTGACATTGTGCAATCAGCTATGGTAAGAATGTGGGGTGGGGCCTGAGAAACACGACTGACGTGGAAAATTATAAAAGGTGTGTGTCTTTCATCACGTATTAGATTTCTTCATTTTGTCTTGCTGATATAGTAACAACAAAGATGATCTTCTCAGACATAGCCATAATTAAAAAGACGTTGGCCTGGATTCAAGATAAGAACGTTTTAGACTTTGAGAACAGAACTGAGATCCAAAGGGGTAGTAGATTAGTCACTGCAGAATTAAGAACTTCAAGGATTTAATTAGAGTGTGGCGGAAAAAATCATATAGACTTTCACAGTGGGTAGAGGTAAAGGTGGAGTATTTTCTCTTTCCTGGGTTGTCACATTTAAGAGGTAAACTGAATTAATTAGAAAAAAAGCCAGACAATGTTGCCAAAATCCAGATGCCAATATTGTCTTGGCTAAACCACAGCAATTATGGTCCCTCTGTCAGCACCTCAGCTGGCTTTCCCACAGATCTGAGGAATGAAAGAGATTTGAATAGATTTACAAATAATAATTTAACCAAGAAAAAAAAAAAGTATGTTTAAAAGGAACTCTAGATCTTGGCCTATTTGAGAAGATGATTAAACAACAGATATTCTTGTCTCCTACAAAGCTTTGTTGACCAATAACCCTGCCCCCTTAAATCACAGTATACAAATGAGTGTCTTGGTTTTTATTCACAGTATGATAACAAAATGGGGTAGCCTGACTGGTAAATCACTTTTAGGCCTAGGAATCTTTGCCAACAGCTTTCATAATCGAGCTGTCTTCAGACCCAATAGGGATTGTTTCGTCTCTTTCTTGCTGTGACAGTGCTCATAATTTGACTAATTGGTTCCGCATATTCCCACTGCCCAAACATGAAGGAGAGAGCTGCAAATGTGGCTCTGTCACAGTTTCTTTGCACAGATCAAATTCAATCTGGTCTTTCAATCAGCCGTGCTGCTCTATGGCAATAGGGAACCCTAATTAAATTGTGTGGGCTCAAAAGAATGAAAATGGAGGTGTGACCTCAGATGCTTATACCACTTAGACACCATAAGTTTATGAGGCTGGATGGGATCCACCCAAGGGCACTGAGGGATTTGGAAGAACTTGTCACCAAGCCCTTTTCTATCACTCACCAGCAGCCCTGGCTCAGCGGAGAGGTCCTAGTTGACTGGAAGTCAGCGAATGGGATGTCCTAATTACTAAATGTAACACCCATCTACAAGAAGGGCTGGAAGGAGGATCTGGGGAGCTACAGGCCTGACCTCAATGCTGGGGAGTTCATCCTGAGTGCCATCATGGGCTATTACATAATTAGTATTTCTGTTCTCCCTTGCTCCCTTGCAGCAGGTTCTTACAACCTCTCTGGTGATGGCTGCCCGCACCACAGCACAGCTGGTAGAAGAAACATGTAGGCTGGCTATCAGGAAAATGTTCTCCACAGATGGGGTTGTCAAGCATTGGAACAGGCTACCCAGGGAAGTGGCTGAGTCACCAGGTAGGTAGACATGACACTCAGGGACATGGTTTAGTGGTGGACTTGACAGTGCAGGGTTAATGATTGGACTCAAGGATCTTAGAGCTTTTCTTCAACCTGAACCATTCTGTGATTCTATGATTCTATGATTCTATGACTTAAGTGCCAGGGGCCAAATGCCTCATCCACTCTCCTCCTATGTCAAGTGAACTTTTTTTAAGACTTCCTGTGTGGAAACTCTTGTGCAATAGCTATGAGACATAATTAGAGTTTAATAATGATTTAATATCTGCCCTCTGCATGGACTTTCCTATTTTACAAGAAGAGCTTGAGGTTTAGCATAATCTAACACAGAATAACTTTTGCACACAAAACACCAGCAAGAGACTCAATACCATCACTTGGTGCACAGCATCTTTCTAGCGCTTGCTGTTCCAGGCTTTTCATTCATGTAAACACATTTAAAGAATTTTTCATAACTTGTGCTCACCAACCAAGAAGATGCTGGGAACAAGGCAGTGATGGTAAAGGGGCTGCTCTCCAGCCCAACTTTACAAGTGGAAATCAAATGTGGGGCTAAATTGCTCACTCACCCAGTCCAGCATGACCTCCATCAATACTACCTCCAAGAGAAGCATCACCTTGCACAGGAGTCAAACACTGTGGTGTTGTCCTGCTGAGCTATTTCATGTCTTACACCACATGACCCATGAATATAGTACTCAGATAGGGTTATTTCTGCATCCTGGGTCAACAGCTTGGATGGTTATATGAGAATTTCTCCTTGTCTGTTAGCCCCATGACTAGGTTATGCGCTGATCGTACTTACCTCCTTTTCAGTTTGGGCTGTCCCTTGTGTAGACAGGTACTCAAATATCATGCAAAGGCAAAAGTTTGATTCTCCTCTCATGTTAATGTGATTTTAGATTTTGTTTTGGTACGTGTGTATGTGTATTTATATATATATATATATATACACATATGCATATATACACACATGCATGTATTTTGCTCATCACAACTTACAGCCCTGAAGCACAGAAATACTTGTTTGGAGGACATGTATGAACAAGCTGGTAGCAGTGTGTGTTTCAGTACCTGCCTTTGCCATTCTACCTTAGTACTGCAGGCACTGCAAAATAGAAAAGTAGCCCAGGCATATTACAGCATCTTGTAACTTTATTGTGAGATTTAGTACCTTCTGTGATTCTTCTTTTATGTGAAATCCACATATTTTCAGAGAATTCCTACTTTTATGTTTCCAAAGGAAAGGCTTTGAGGCCTTGACATTGCAAAGAAAGATTTGAAAAATGTGATTCAAGTTTGGCCCAGAGATTCAGAAAGAAAACACCATAGCTAATAAAAGGCACTTTGCTATCTCTGGAGGCTTACTCATGTGTTTTGAGAAATGCAATTAGCAGTATTTTGTAGGGTCACCTCCACCCTACTTCACCTATGCAAACAATTGTACCAAAAATAGTAATTATAAAGTATTACTGCTCTTACTTTGTAAAAGCAGCAATGCTCTCTCACTCAGACCAGCTATGCAAAGGATAAGGCAACGATTCTCTTTCGTTCTCTTGAAATTCTTGGGCAAACTGATAGTAGTGTTAAAACACAGCTAACTGACACAGCTCTTCTTTAGGGAGATCAGAAGGAGTCAGGAGCAGAAAATGATTAATTCTAAGAAATTAATTGTGGCTGTGTGCATTCAAAAAAGCCTAAAGTATGCAGAAACTCTGTGCTCAGATTTTATGTTCCCCTTTCTAGGTATTCTGGGCAATATCGTCTAGCCATTTTCTTGGTGTGCACAGCTGACATCCTGCTTTCTGTGTGCCCCTTCTTAAATGCAGAGAGATAAGAACTCTTCAGAAATAATGAAGATGCCCATAGGGGCCATTCACTTAAGAGCTGAACACAAGGATCTTTCCGGATCCTTTCCAGCTCAGAATATTCTATAATTTTTTCTGCGAAGCAATTCAGTTTGGATAAAATGTCAAAAGGATGAGGTACTTTTAAAACAAGCCCACCACCGTCACAGGACAAAATACTGTGTGACTGGAACAGAGAGCAAAATTGTTCAATGATGTGGAAAATGAAACAATACAACAAATCTAATGAAATTGGCCAACAGTTTCTTTAATGTGTAGGCAAGATTGCTTCCAAAACAGCCGTTCTCTCCCAATGTGTCAAAATGAATTTCAGAGTTGAAAGTCTCTTATATTTGATGTAGATCATTAGATGGATTAAAAAAATCTAGCTCCATCCATTGAACCAAAAGTTGAGGATTTGCCCTCTTCCTCCTCCAAAACTGAGAAAAGATATAGTTTCCTCTTATCACTTTATACAAAAACCATCTCACTTACAAAATGTGTGAGTTCTTTAAACTGTGTTAAAGTTCATTTTGTTTAGGCATGCAAATCTCTTTCCTGAACACAAACAATATGTGCAGCTATAATTTTCCTTGCAACTAATTCACCCTCAGAGTTGTGGGTGATTAAATGTCTTTAGCACATTTGATTGGAAGAGAAATAAGCACTTTTAAATATATTGTAATTGGGCTTTGGGGTTTTTTTTTGTCTAGCCTTGTTAAAAGCTTAGTTACTTTTCTTGGAACTGACTTCACAAACACACTAACTAAATACTTCTCTGAGTTGTTTTGTTAAGCACAGCTAATTAATGCAGTGAGGTACAACTGAGTTAAGTAGGAGAATCACAGCTCATAAATAAAGATAAGAAAATTTTAAGAGGTATGACTGATAGGCATGTAATTACCTGCTTGGGAGGCAGCCTGGTCTGGAAGAACCTGAAGAGATTTGGGAGACAGGAAATCCTGTCTCATAATCCTCATTCCACCCATGACTCGTGCTGCCACAGGCGAGTTGCTCTGCCTCTCCTTCCTCAAAAGGTTGTCACTCAGTGACAGTCACGTAAGGATTGGTTAATAAAGTAGACAAAGCATCTGAAACCCTCAAAGTGTGATTTTGGTATTTGTGAATAGTAGAATCATAGAAGAGTTTGGGTTGGAAGCGACCTTAAAGATCATCAAGTTCCACTCCCCTGACAAGAGCAGGAACACCTTTTGCTAGATCAGGTTGCTCGGAGTCCCATCCAGTCTGACCTTGAATACTCCCAGGAATGAGGTATCCACAATGTCCCAGTGCCTCACCACCCTCAGAAAGAAGAATTTAATTCTCAAATCTAATCTAAATCTACCCTCCTCCAGTTTGAAGCCATTCACCTTTGTTCTATAACATTCATCCTTGTAAAATGTCCCTCTCCAGCTCTCTTGTACCCCCTTTTAGGTACTGGAAGGCCACTACATGGTCTCCCCAGAGCCTTTTGTCCTCCAGGCTGAGCAGTCCCAACTCTCTCAGCCTGTCTTCATAGAAGAGATGCTCCAGCCATTTGATCACATTTGTAGTACTCTGTACTTCCTCCAACACCCTTCTTACCTTGGGGACACAGAGCTGGATGCAGCATTCCAGCTGGGATCTGACCAGAGCAGAGTAGAGGAGCAGAATCACCTCCTTTGACCTGCTGGCCATACTGCTTTTGATGCAGCCCAGGATATGGTTGGCCTTCTGGGCTACGAGCACATTGCCCATGTTGAGATTCTCATTCATCAGCACCCCCAAATCCTTCTTCTCCAGGCTGCTCCATATTAAAGGAGCAGCTCCAAATTTTCTTTCACCATTCTCCATGTCTCATCCAGAAGTGAGGAAACAGAAGCTCATAATTTCTCCAGTGGTTACGCCTTGAATGTTAAACAATTCTGACTTTTGTTACTCTAAAGTCATGGATCATGAAGCAGATTGCAAGAAAGGAATATTCATGGTAAGGTGCATGATCCTGAACAGAGTGTTGCCAAAGAGCTGTCAATAGCACAGAATCAAGATTTTATACGTCTTTCAACCATGAACAAGAAATCAGTGTCAACCTTCAAAAAAGAGAAAGTTTCATGTCTCAGTTATTGCCAATTAATAACCAATAATTCTGATTTTATAATGCTACATTAATTCGTAATTTTACTCAGAAGCAATGTTTATAAAAGGATCTCAATGCCTGTTTTGTAACATTTCACTCCTACAATAGACAGAGGAAACAAAATCTGAAGATGGGGAAATCCGAGAGGAAGTAAACTGGAGGTTGAGTCAACACTGTAACCCTGCGGTCAAAGGGTAGGTGTAAAATCCTGAAATGCACACATCTCCTTCAATGAGCTTTGCTGATCCCAATCCATATGCATTTCGACAGATGAGGGAGATTCCAGTCATTTCTACAGCATGCCTCAATATTCAGGCCTTGCTGTGTGTGAGGTGTCCTACAAACACAACTGGAACCTCTGTGTTTTCCCATGTTACAAAGCAGCTACCAAGTTGTAATACTGTTAATATTGTCTCCTTTAGTAACACTTTAAGTCTGAAAACATCACCTTTCTAACCTTCTAGGGTTTAGTATGGTGAGAGGATTCCTGCGTGAGCTCCTTCCAGGAGTTAGTGCACAGGTTTTAGGGCACAGGAGGAGGAGAAAAACCTTTTTGGGTTCCTTGCAGCACAGTTTGTAAATCATTTCTCTTTTCAGTGTATTTAATTCAGGGAAGATTTTTACTTCCACTCAATTAATCTAATTTATTTAGCTTATGCAAGTCACCTTGCATACATGCCAGGCTATGGCACCATGGCTTCTCTTGCCACTATAACTCTGTAACATTCATTCATAAAGAAGTCTTGAATTTCCTGTTGGGGTGGATAACTGCACCTTTAGAAGGGTGGGAAACGAATAGTTTTACCTCTTTCATAGTTTTCTGTTCTGAGTCATCACTGTGCAAACAAACCCTGTAGCGGAGAGAAGAAACCAAGAAAATGTCTGAGCAGGACAGAGAAGCTGCATATTGGTCCCTAAATGCTGAAAATGTCAGGAAATGTAGAGGATAAGCAGGGGCATTTTTGACCTTCCTCTGAGAGGAGAAATCAGAGAGATATCTGTAAAAAGTCAGGCTAATGAAAGGCATTTTGCCTTTCTTGTTACAAAAATTTATCTCACCCAGGTACTTGAAAGATAATGACTGTAACAATATTACAGCTGCAGCAAAATGGAAACTAGCCAGGTCCTGGCTTTGTTTCTGGCAAGGAGCTGAAGCACTTTGTATCTTTGATACTGTTCCACGAAACCAGGGGGATGAATCATGAAAGGGTATTACAGAATGTAAAAATGTAGGAGTTAAGCATTTTAAAAAATCTCTTTTCATCAGGAGGTAGGTAAAGAGGGTAAAAGACAGGAGAAGGTTGGCTGATCTCAGGCTGACTGATCTCAGGCTGACTGTTTTGAACAGTTGACTCAGATGAAGAAGGCTATTTGGATCAGGAACATATGACTGGAAAGCTGGAAGACTTGGGTTAAATGCTAACAAAACAACTAGAATTTGTGAAACAGAGGAAAATTACCTATCTCATCTGGAACATACAAGAGGAAAGACAAGGGCCTTCCACAGATGCCAGACACAGGGATTTCAGAGATCTCAAAAAAACCCCACCAAGAACCAGAAAGACAAACACGGATCAAATTTCAAATCCTTTGAGGGGGGGAAAAATTAAGGAGTCATACACACTGTAACAAACAACACGAGCCAACACAATATCTGGCATCAGGAGGGTGGCGTAAGATCTGCCCGGGATTACATCACTCGGCAAGAGCTTGCCAGCAGTAGCAGGTTGCTCTCAGCAAGCTCTGAGGGATGACAGCAGCCCTGCCGGCTCACAGGAATGCTTTGTGCTGTACAGCATGCCAGGGGAATGAATGAGTGAGCAAAGCAAGGGAGGACAGAAGGAAGCATTGTTTGGAGAACAAACGGGATATTTGCACTCAGGTGTGCGAGCCCATCTGATGCCAAAGGCCACTGGCACTCGGGAACATCTCCAGCAGTAAAAGGCTGGCAAGGGGAAAAATCTGTGCCCACCCTGGCTGGCTGGTGATCAATTAGAGGGATGCACTACCTCAAGGAGAGTGGCCTGGCAGAGACTGAGCCAGGACTATAGGATAGCAGTAGCTACTCCAAGTCCCTTTCCTGCAACACTGCAAGGCCTTAAGCAGGAGACTAGTGGTGTGTCTGTTGATTTTTGCTGTTCACTCTCTCTCTAGGTGAATTGGGAGCCGGGCTAGTTGAACAGAAATGTTCAGTAACCTTGGTAAGACTGACCACAGATTCCTGGAGGGAATTTACCTATGTGCTGCTGATGGCTTTGCAAGTATCTGCAAATCCAGGGGTGGGCAAGAGGGCTGGCGTCCAGGGACTGACTCCAAAATTGGAAAACCACAGGATCACCTCTAGCAAGAGGGAAATGCATAAAATACCTGCCATGAGAAAGGTGCTTTTATCAAGGCTGGTGAGACTACAGTAACAGTGGTGGGCCCAAGCCCTCAGTGATACTACTCAGCCAGGGCTAGCATTGCTGCAGACTTCACAGGATCTCTGGCATTGCTCTGTGCAAGATGTGGCATTTCCTGTATTTCATAGCAGCTGGCAACCCTTGGGGACTGTCAGTAAGCGGCTTCTGCACCTAAGTGGATAAAGTGCACAAGTCATACCTGCAATTTGGCCAGCCATGGCTGTGTACTGTGTGTCTGACCCCTGCAGGCCCTGCAGCCTTGCAGCCACCCAGACTGGCTCTCCATCCCAAGGCACTCAGTTGGCCAGGCTCCGTCTCCATTCACTCTGTGCAGGCAATCAGCACATCCTACAAGGCAGAGTGAATAAACATGGCCCTCGTGAGTCACTGTGCAAGAATGGAATCTGTGGAGAGCTTTTCAAAGACTCACAGTTACTGCAAGAAAAGCAAAATAACTATTTTGGATTTTTTTTCTGACGTCATCTGGATGTGGAGGTGACCAGCCCTGGCTTCTGTCCAATGTTGCCTGAAACAAAACTATTTGTCCCATGGAGCCCTGTCTAAACTCATGCTATCACAAGTATGACAGCAAACATTTTAAACCACACTTACATTCATTTCTTTGGCATACCCTTGGAGTCTGTTGTATCGACTCCTGACAGAGTCAAGGACCTGACACCTGTTTGGAGCCGGCCTTCTCCGTTTTTTTTTCTTTTCTTTTCTATTTTTACTATTTTAGTCACCTACTAATATCAGAACTGCTAACCAAGGCAGATGTGATTGTCTCAGCTGTCACTGGGACGGAAGAGGCATTGTAAATAACAGGATCCAGACCACATAGCACTTTAAAGATCCAATTGCAACAAGCCAATATACAAGTAGCGACAAATAGGAAGCCATTGCTGCCTTTCAAGCATCAAAGCAGGGCTTTCACAAGGACTGTCACCACTGTCAGCTATTTCATTCATACCTCTGAGTACCATCTTACATAGAGTGTGCTGCAACAGCTCCTTCTCAGAGCTGCATGTTCAGCTTTAATGAGAAAAGGAAATGGTAGGCAGAAATAAAGTAATTGAACTGCCACAGTTATGGCAACCCTAAGAGCAGCTGAATCAATGAGAAAGGAAAAAGTGTGTTGAGGGTAATGAGGACTTTTAAAAGGAAGAATGTCACTGAGAAGGGCAAGGTTAGAAAAGCATCATTAAAGCTAGATATAAGGGTATAAGCAAAGGCTTGGTCAGCCTGAAAGAAATTATCTTCACAAAACTAAGCAAATATTTAATTTGACTTCTAAAACCCATTTTCCACTATGAATAGTAGCTGTTCTTACCACAGCACATATCCACTGGAATTTTGTGTCAGTGTCCACTGTATGTCAACGAACTTGTCTACATAAAACAGTTCTCTTAACAAAATAATTGTGCTTTTGATATCTAGAGAAATTAAATAGAACAGGGATTTTGCATATCTTTATATATTTATAGGTGACTGATGCCTACAGCACATCATCTGTTGGTAAGAGAGTGTTTGAACTGCTAGTTTATCTTATATTTGGACATACAATGTTAAGTCTGATTCTGCTAGCAATTCTAATACCCAAACTTTGCAGTTTTTAGGATTCTTTCTGTATTTTCCAACAAAAGTTTTCATTTTAAGGGGGCTTTTCAGAAGCACAGTGCTTTTTATGGCAAGTAAAACTGGCAATACTCTAAAGATAGACTTTAGCAGTAATCAAATCACTGATTTTGCTAGAAGTCATTGAACATTATAAGACCTTTCATTAGTTTATGTAATAACTTACAGTCTATTTTTCCATGTTATGTTAAAAACTGTAAATTGAAGTCCCATTAAGTTTTTTTCTATTAGAATTGGAACTAGTTCTGAGTAGAGATAAGTCATTCTTTGACACTTCTGTTAAAAACAAACTGTATTATATGAAGTCCTGTTTCATTTTACCAGTCAAACAATTGAAGTACACGTAAAATACTTTAGACCCTAATGTTATTAAACTGCAGAAAATATGTCAACAATCCACAGAATTCTATTAATTCAAATACTAGCTTGAGTAACTTTGCTACATTTTTTTTCTTCTCCCTTCCTTTCTAGAAGTGTATGAAATCCAGGCCTGACCTAACGACTCCCAAAGACTACATGGCAAGGGTGTGTTGTTCATGTGTATTTCTGAGTATAAAACAGAAGAAAGTTTATTCCATTGTGCATCTCCAAATGAAAAGTACAGAAAAAACCAATTTGAAGTGCCAGAGGAGATTACTACATGGAAGGAGTTCAGATCACAATCCTATGTTTATTTTGTAAGAAGCATGGGTTACATGCACTGTCCTGACTTCGTTGACACAACTTTATCAAGAAGAGGAGCTACCCTGTGATTTTAAAATTCATTTTGATTGTATGGTGTGAGCATGTCCTATCAGTATCCCTGCTAAGGTTTCAGTTTCACACTTTTGTCCTCCTCAGGCTACAGCTTGAGAGGGAATCTCACAAAGGAGAGTGGAGAGGAGGAAAGTTAGGTATCTAAAAGATGGATGTCCATATCCATACCAGTTGCATTTGGCTTCCCTTAGCACTGATGGTCAGAAAGGGACACCTGCAGAGAGCAGCTCTTCTCACTCTAAGGCACACAGCTGAAGTAGAACCAACAAAGTGCCCTCTGGAGACACTTTTTGCTGCCCTTTATCTCCATGGTGGTGTTTAGGCAACTATTTAGGTGGTGATTTGTATGTACACCAAACTTCTATGTCTACACTGTTTTGAAAACATAACCAAACCATCTAATCTGCTTAGGCCTTCACCCTGTGGAAGTCACATGCAAAGCCCATGGTGGCATCCCAAGTCTCTGGGGATTTGCAGCTTCCTCGAGAATGCAGATGTAGCTCTCCAGGACTCAGCACAAAACCCAAACAAGCTCATATCCCTTCTGGCATACACCTGGCTATTGCCATAGCCAAGATGGTCTCTGACTGTGCTGCTCTCAGGGTACTCTGATGGGGCATGACAAAGGCATTCTGCCAACTCTTTGCCACCTGAAAATAGTTTTATGATAATAAAAATCACAGCTTTAATGGGCTTTGTTACCCTTCATTTGTGTGAAGACAACTCACCTAGGCTGTGGTAAAAGCCATGTCTGAAGTTCAGATTTTGCACTATCCAACCACCACAGTAGTTTCTCCTTAACATTTTTCACCAGTACACCATGTCTGGCACAACCCAGTGCCTTTTCCATGGGGGGCTGCAGACCTAACAGACTTTTCCACACTGGAGTTTACACCAGCATTGCCACCCCTGAAGCTCAGCCTGTGGAAAGGCTCCTGGAGAGCTGTCTGGGAATGACATGCTGTGGTGGCAGCTGGGGGCCCAGCACTGCAGGGGGAAGGATGTGGCAGGGCTGCCCTGGAGTGATGCTCACATCCGTGCTCAGGGCGCTGGCCGCTAGGTTTCGTTAGCTCCTCTGGCTGCCGGAACAAAATATTCTCCTGTGCGGAAAGGCACAGCCTGTTTTCTAGGACATTCAGTCTGCTCTTTAAATCAAAGTTATTCACTCTTTCCAGTCTAAACCAATAAAGAGTTGTGGACAAGGGAAGAGTTAATTTTTGAAGCAAAGGTGACACAGGGCACTAGTACTACAACCATTTACCTTGATTCACTGGAGCTTTAGAATACTCATTGAGATGTGGTATTATAAAAAATGGACTAAATTCAGATTTCAAGTTCATGTTAACAGCGAGTAAAATGTTTGGCTTGCAAACCTTGCCTTTCTGTAGGCTGAATGTGCTTCCGTGCTAGCAGCTTCCAGGAAACTCTTAGGTTACAATTACAAGAAGTTAAAACTGCAGCAGCAGGATTGTTAACTGGAAGTCAGAATTTCCTTTACACCATTCCTCCTATGCTTAGTCCTAAGGCTAGCTTGAATACTTTGTTTCTTTTCCTTTTCTGTTACATTGTTTTGGTATATTTGCTACTCAGTTGTTCTTTTTTTTTTTTTTTTCCCCCTCTATCTGATCCTAACCTCTAACTGCTCATTGGTCTGTTTCTTTCACCTTACCCTGGATTATCTACCTAAAGCAGCATTTTCCAACAATCCTTTCAGGTTATGGTACCTTCTATTTTAAATTTATTATGAACATGTCCAATTCTTGAAACAGGTAAAAATATATTTTTCACTTCTTTCCAGTTTTCCTAATTACATGGCCATTAATACAGAAAAAAAAAATATAAGCAGGAAAGACACTGATAAGAAAAATAAAAATAGCATTTGTTCTGTGGAATGAAACTGAAATACATTTCATAAACTAAAGGAAGAGAAGAAAAGAAGATAATGGAGGGATTCAGTTGAAAGACAGAGGGATTTTTCTTAAAATGGTATTTTAGACAATTAAAAATTATGAGTGAAGATAATTAGAGCATAATAGAAAATCTAAAGAAAGTGAGGCATGATTTAATAAGTCTCACAAACAAGGAATCTAGGGATGGTGCTTCAGGACAGATGGTATCCCAAACAGATCTGTGCTCTGCAAACTTACATGACCCCTTTTCTTTAAATTAAGATGCAAGAAGATGACTCTGAGAAAGTAAGAAAGTGAGAAAGTGAGAAAGGGCAGGGCTGGAATGCTGACTGAATGAGCCACAGGGGCAGAGGACAGTTTGTTTGATCCTCTCTGTCTGCTATTTGAACATAGATCTGAAAGATGATAAGGGCTGAAGACACTGTCCAACATATTAGGGGCTTTTCTGAAAATAAATGCAAAGCTTGTTGAAAGCAGGAGCATTTTTATTTAGTGGAATTTTACTCACTGTTACAGGATTGAGCAACAATGCTGAGAAATGGAAACAAAATTTATATCAGAACAAACACGTGGTTTTATATAAAAATAGCATATTTGTTTATGTGGTTGCTTGCATCACAAATGCGAGTTTCACAGACCATTTTTCACTGCTGCAGACCCTGGAACGTGCCAGTAAATCTGTGGCCCTGTGTCTCCTTACAGCTGCTTTTGTATTTGGAATATAAGCCATGTTAACTCCTGAAGGATTTATCAGTTCAAAGGACAGCTGCGAAGTGTTTAGGAGAGAACCTAAGGACAACACGGATCCAAAATAAATCTGGGTTTGGCTGCTCCATCTTCTGACACGTGAGATTCCTCTACAGGGAAAAAGACTTCTGATGGAGGAGACACAGCCTTCCAGGGACCTCCTGCAACTACTTCCCCACTCTACACCACAGGCTTTGAAGGTTTTTTCTGTGAATTTCTCTTGTCTAACGAAAGAAAACAACATAGTATATTGGTGGATGAATGGATGGAATATGTATTATTAAAAAGCAGCCAAAACATTCCAGCAGATGCACATTTTTCCATGAGTAAAAAAAAAAACAAACCCAAACAAAAATGTATTACTCACATTGCTTAATAGGCTTCTGGAAGGCTCTTAGGTTTTATGGTTGCTACAGATACTACTACACATAACAAGACAGCTGTTTCAAACAGACAGTTTGAACCCAATCATTTTGTTGACAACTAATTGTGAACACACATGCAATTAAAATTAAAGGCAAGGCCTGTTTGGAAGTTCTTGGGGGACAGAGAAGTAACATCTAAGTGATGTAAATCCCATATAGCAAGCAAGATCTGTTTTAAATGTAAATTTCTTTTCTGTTTGTTTGGTTGGTTTTTCTTGAAACAACATAAATACATATGAAACAGTACATCAGGAAAATCTAGGAAATCAAACCTAAAATAACTTCTTCTCTTTGTCCTTGCGAAGGAAAGCTGACAAATGTTCATGAGCTTCCATTCATCATGTTTCATAGGAAAATAGGAGACAGTGGAATCTGATTGATTCACACACAGGGATCCTCCTCCAACACCAATGTGCTTAACAACTAATCAAATTTCAACTGTCCTAAGAAATCTGATTTTTATCATAAGTCACATTGATCACTGGTCACATTTGAGAGGTTTTGAATAAAGATCTGAATTATTATCTTGATTAGGAGATGTTGCTCTTAGGTAGTATTGCACCAGGTTACAAATTCAGTCTGTTATATAGTCCAGGATTGATTATGAAGCATTTAACTTCCTTAGTATTTATATTTCTTAGGAAGATGTATGACTTTTCCCCTTCTGCTCTGTACTAGTCATGACAATTCTAGCATTCCATTTTACAATTTTCTTATTTACACCACATCCACAAACACATTCTTGCAGCTGTTCCTCATGTGATTATTTCTAGTAGTGTCATTGTGGTTCCCCATGTGAATAAGGCTTATTGTTGTGGTATACCATCATAGGCTGCAAATATGCAAAAATTATAAAGGGACAGGAAACTTTCAAACCCTTTAAATATTTTCTTTTGGTTTTGGATAAAACTCTTTTTCAGGTTTGCTTGGCTTTTTTGTTTTGTTTAACTCTGTTTTAAGATTGCCCTGCAGCTATTTAAAAGTTGCTTTGAAAAGTTTAAAAACTGATTCTACTGAGTAACTTTACCACAGCAACCACAGCAAGCAGTTAGCAAGGAGTTTCAAAATCTGCCAAACCAAACCCTTAGCCAGTAGAAATTAGCAATTGTGCAGTTATTTTTAATAACTGTATGTTGTATTAAAATATAAATCTTTACAATAAAATATTCTATAATAATTTTATTTTATGACAGTATACTGCATTTTTTTGTGACAGGGTTGTCTTGTTATGACTTTATTTATTATAAATGACAGCCAGAAGAATTGGCAAGGAAGAAAGCACAGGGACCAAATTCTTGCATTTTAGAGTATATATTTATACCAGAGAAACAAGCTCCTAAATACACTACTTGAACAGATACTGGACAAACATGCAATATACAGGAAAAAAAAAAGTTTTCTTTTTTCTTTCTTGTGAACAACATACGGTGAAAGCTGTTCCCTGGTGCCAGCAAGGATCTCTGCTGCATCCATTCCTCTGCCATGGGGGTAAGAACTGTGAGCTTTAGGGCTCATCTATAGTGAAAATGATCACTGCTCAGTTGCTTTGCTGAACACAGATCATGTCCTGTTATTTATTTCTCAGATCATGTCTTGGAACTGTATCTAAACTGACCTTGAAACAAGGAACACTTATCCAAATTCTTTGAGTAGGAAGAAGTTACCTACTCAGAATGGAAGAAATGTGAGCTATGTCGAACTAAGGGAATGAGCAGGCAAGTCAATAATGGAGGATTTGTGTTTGCACAGACTACTTTGAATTACAGTGTCTGCAGGAGGCCTTGTCAGTACTTTCATGTGTTAAGAGGTTATCAGCCATCTCCTCTATGCTGCTCTTAGCTTAAAGTGTGTGGGGAATCACAAACATTAACACTGCAAGAAATGTATTACTCATTTGTGTAGTAAGGGATGTAGTCTCACTATAATAAATACTGCACATGAACACTGATGAAGTACCAGAATTATTCTGCAGTTTTAATGGAAACATCTTTGACAACATCAAAGAAAGACTGATTACAGATAAGAAATCCGGGAATCAGCATATGGTCTGGCTTAGCTGGAAATCTCCATCCCTACTGAGAGGAGAAATCCTCTTCTAAAGGTTTCAACAATCCTTATGCTGATGATAAAAGAAAGATGTATCCCATGGTAGGCTCTTAAGCAGCTTCTGGTGGTCATGGCATGACACGAAGCATCTCTTAAAAGTGCACAGCAATCCTAAACAGCAGCTCATGGAAAACTGTGAAGGTAAAGAAACATTTTAAATTGTAGAAATTAAACTCTAAATTATTAAAAAATATGAGTTTATTGGTACAAAACATTATGCATCTATTTTTACTTTTGTTAAGTTTTTTGTTATTTTAACTCGGCCCAACAAAAACTATCTGAATTTAGACAAACCAAAATAAACTAAAATGAAATCGGAGCAACCTCTCAGAAGTCCTGCATCAATTTTCTATCAGGTTTAAAATCCCAGAGTTGTTGTCCTCCACTGGATATAGAAGAAAATTATGTGGAACTCAGTTCATATTGCATGACTAACTCTCCAAAAGATGTTAGCAATACTCATGGGTAGAGTCTTACAGCTAATGCTGAATAAGGAATACTATGCCAGAAGCCTGAATGAAACTGATTGACTGATAAACTGGAAGAAGTGTCATAATTGTCTTAGGAGTCAGCAGAAAAGACAGAAAGTGAACTTTGTATCCTCATGAACTTGCATAGGAATATATTTACATAGAACTACAGTTACCCTTGTTGGAGTTCAGCCAGGTCATGGGAGGTAACATCACCTCCACTTTTAAGAAAAAATGAAGCTACATTTATGCTGTGCATCAGTGCAGAGAAGGATTTTGTTTGCTGATATTAATTCTGTAATACCTCTGCTGAACATGAGAAATAAAATTGGAAAAATGAGCTTTTAAAATTGCACATGAATGGGTAGAAAGATCATGTAATATTTACTTGGTCCTTCCTCAAGTTTCTATTGGCAGGGTTACAAGAACTAAGCCTAAAACACAGAGTTACACTGACATTAATTACATCATTCTGCAAAGCAGGAAATGGATGTAGTCTTATGAACAGTAACGTGTTGGAAATTATGGACAAACTTCCACTAAATGCTCCTTCCTTTCACCTCATGATATAGCCAGATTTCCAGGTAAGGAATCAATTAAACTAATTTCCATTTCCATTTATGAGCAGCAGAAACATGCATGGGCTCTTTTTTACTAATATAATCAAAGGAAACAACCTCAAAGTAATTTATGGTGTATCTCCTCAGTGGAAATACATGTTTATTCTACCTTACACTAACCAGCTGTTTTCAGGTGTTTGCATTTAGGATGAACTTTGTAGACCTGAGTATACCATCTGATTAAAAAAAAAAAGGGTGTTATCTTAAAAAGGCATATTATGGATTTCATGTGAGAGAAGAGCTCAGTGATGTATAATCAAAGTAATTTTTAAATGCTTGTACCTTCCTGACATAACTTTGGCACACTCTTATGTTCCACTGGAGGCGGTGGAGAAGAACTAAATGCTGCTATTCAGAAATATCTGTATGGACTGCTTGTAAAATATTTGGAAGGGTAGATTAGCTGTATCTAGGACAAAGTCAGTCTTAGCCAGATGCAGAAAAAAACCTTCATTATTCTTTTCAGGCTTTGGGAGAATTTTAAGAAGGTGCTCAACTGAACCTACTCCAGCACATCATTGAATGGGTTAGTATGTTTGAAGATGCTAAAAAATCTACCTATCNGTCAAAGTAATTTAAAAAATCTACCTATCAGCAGTATTGTTTTAATTTAACTTTTACAAGCATAGAAAACTAGTAACTCATTTTAAATTACTGATAAAACTCTATAAAAATGTAGCTTTTAATGCTTCTGCCTTTTAGACCACCAACACCCCACCTCCCCCCCGCCACCGAAAACCCCTTACATCTTTTCTGGATTTTAACATCCATTCTTAAGTTTATTTGTTTATTTTTTAAAAAACCTCCAGACTGTCTACTTAGCTAATATTTAGTGACTACACCCTTGCTTCCTCTGATCTTTTAGCTCTGGCCATATTATAGAATAAGCTGAGTTGGGAAGAACTTACAAGGACCACCAAGTCCTAACTCTGGCCCTGCACAGGACACCCCAAGAGTCCCACCATGTGCCTGAGAGCATTGTCCAAATGGATCTCGAACTCTGTCAGGCTGGTGCTGTGACCACTGCCCTGGGGAGCCTGTTCCAGTGCCCAGACACCCTCTGGGTGGAAAACTTTTTCCCTTATATCCAACCTAAACCTCCCCTGACTCAGCTTCAGGCTGTTTCCTCAAGTCTTGTCAGAGGTCACAAGAGTGAAGAGATCGGTACTTTTGGTAACCTTTAGCTCAACAGCTCTTTCCCAGCTGAAAGGATTTTCAGGCCAGAAAGGTTATGATCATCTTGACCTCCACAGCAACAAAAGCCAAGAAATTTTATAATGTGAGCCTTGCTTTGAGTCCTTAACTTAAGGGATGACTTAGATCACAGGATTCAGAAAAGCTATTGAATCTTAATTTAGAAATTGGGAAATTGGGAGCTTAATGGGTCCTTAGGGATAATACCAAATAACTCCTCTTTTGGCTAAAAGAGAAGGATGTTACTCTACATGAGTATAATTTCACCTGCCATTTATTGGTTCTCACTGTCATCTTAGCTGACAGATTAAAGAGTCTTTTAATATTTGAAATTCTCTTGTAAATCTCAGTACATTATGATCAGGGTTTTGTATAAGCTAGACAAATACTTCATTCCCTCACTGCAAGGCAGATTTTCCTGGCTTTTCCAGTTTGTCAATCATTTGTGTTAAAATGCAATACTACTATTTCAATAAAAGTTTGATGAATGCCATATATAACATCATTATTACTACTTCTTAATATTCCTTCACTTTTAAATCCAAAGTTTGTACCATAAGCATGAATCTTTTTGAGTTGTTCATAACCACACTATAACACCTCTATAATTTGACTTTTAAACATTCTTTGTACTTAGACACCTTTCTTTCCTATAAATATTTATATCTGCATTTTTTTGTTGTTCTTCAGATAAAGCTACGTTGCAAATTTTGTATGAAAATATTTTTGAATATAATATTAGCATTCAACAGAATATACCTTAATGTCTTCATAGAAACCCATAATTATACAGTGACCCTTGCCAGGTAAAATACTAATCCCATTAAGCAACAGGCCTAAATTTCAGCAAATCATGTTGATATTAGAAATTCAATAATTCTTTCATTCTTACATATGATTCTTACTTTTGACTTTCATGATTTTGCCAAAGAGTCTTGTCATGTTATTTTAGCTCCACACCCCCTTTGCTTTACACTTCTAATGGACACAATGGAAATCAGTTTCTCTTCTTCATTTCTGGAAAAAACACAGGTGGATTATTATCATTTAGAATCCCATAAAATTCTGTTCCATGACTTAGTTGGCCTTGAAAGTTCTAACCTTTACCGGTTGCTATTTAGCACCCTTTCTAAGTACTGATTTAATAAAACATTTGCAATTACATCCATGAAGTATTACTGCATTATCCAGGTTTCTATTAAAAAATAAATGCGTTTATGCATTGGCATTGTTATGGAAAGTTGTGTATTTCAAAGTAGCAGGGAAACCATGCCATTGTCTAAATTTTTTTCTTTCTTGATCCTGATGTTTTAAAACTTTTATCCCCCTTGCCCTTTAGGCAATGATCCAAGACTTTTCATTCCTATATTTAGCTATTAGTCATTCTCACTGTTTCACAACTGCAATTTACCATTTCTGCTTATCAGCTTCCAAATTTTTCCTTTTGTTTTATACACAGAATTGTCACTTTCTTTTTCTTTCTTTAACTGAATGTGTTTAGCTGAAAAGAATCTCTGATGATTGTCATAACCTCATTTTTGGGGTATCCTTTATGGTTTTCCTAAGTAAACTATCATTTACCTATTTTCCTACATATCTCTACCTATTCTTGTGCCATTCAGAGTTTTTTCAGACTTGGAACACTGTTTTTTTTCCACAAAAACGCATAATATACATGGGAACTATTTATAGATAACAAACATAGTTAAATGATGCCATTTTACATTCGAGCAACCATTAAAATATCTAGATTAAACTGTTTTTACTTTGGTCAGAATTGTCAGAGATTAAAGCACCTGAGAGCTCTGAAAATAACAAATTATTTAATTTTAGAAAATAATCATCTATTATTTATACAAAATCTAGGACATGTTTACTTGTGGAGGTTTGAGATCTAGACATATCCTACAGATTGAGATACAAAAATTAAAAAGATGATGGTAAGATAACTCATTCTAGCTAAATGTTTACATAACTGCTCATCCAATTCTGTAGTCAGATAATCTCTCTCACTAGTACATAATTTTCTGATTTATCAGCCTAAACATTGACTCATAAACACACCAGGTCTTGGATTTGTGAAAACAGAAACTCTAGTGATCTTTACTGAGCCTGGCAAGTCACACTCTCTGCTTATTATGTCTTTCTTAAGGTATAAACTAGTTTGAACACTCAAATTGTGACAGACATCCCACTAAAAAATCCCAGCTCGTGCATTTGAATAAATGAGCCTTTGATGCAGGTCTGCTGAGTATCTGTAGGAAAGATCCTTCAAGGACAAAAACTCTGTGTAAGATACAAATGTGTGCATTTAAACATTTTTATCCTCTGTCTTTCTGAAGGAATTACCTCAATTACTTGGAATCTTATTAGTTACAGATGTATCTGTGAAGCAGCCAAAAAAGTAGGCCCTTTATCCAGCAGTATGTGCATCCTCACATACAAACACTTTGTGCTATTTTCTTACACCTGAAAGCCCCCTTATCCCTTTTCCACAGCACTCAGTCCCTCCCTCCATCAGCGGTAAGCTGTACATTCAGTGTAGAGAAGTGTTGCTAGTTTATATAAAAAGGTGCTTAAGAAGATAAAGGTGCACAAGCTCTAATGCTCTCAAATGCTCCAGGCATTTAAACGTGTCTAATGCCTGCATACCTTCCAGCAGCGCTGCTAGCCAGGCTCTCAGCAGGAATTCGTGGTAATTAAGCATGCTAGAGGCACCCACGCTTTCACAGAACCACAGAATCAAGTTCTTAGGCTTGGAAAGGACTTCTGGAGATCATCTAATCCAGTCCCCCTGCCAAGGCAGGGTCACCTGAAGCAGGTACCCTCCCTTGGCAGCCTGTTGCAGTGGTCTGCCACCCCCAATGGAAAGAAGTTCTCCCTTGTCTTGAGATGGAAATTCTTGTGTTTATGGCCATTGCTCCTCATCCTGTCACTGGGCACCACTGAAGTGTCTGGCACTATCCTTTTGACACCTGCATTTGAGACATTTATATGCACTAATGAGATCCCCTTGCAGTCTTCTCTAGACTAAACAGGTCAAGCTCCCTCAATCTCTCCTAAGAAATGCTCCAGAGCCCTCATCACCTTTGCGGTCCTTACACAAATAAGGACACGTGCAACTTTACCTACAAATAGACACTATTCGTGAGGGCAAGAAAGTAAAAAGGAAAGCCTCAGAGAAAAAGTTGGATGCACGAGCAGCACACATGCTCATACCACACTGTGGGTGCTGCAGCTCCAGCACCCATTTCCCAAGGTTTTGGACTCTTTCACTTATACAGCTGCATGTGCACATGTGTCTACAGGTACAGAATCATGTAATGGACAAGGCTGAAAGGGACCACAGTGGGACAATCTGGTCCAAGCTCCCTGCTCAGGCAGGGTCATCCCAGAGCACACGGCACAGGACTGTGTCCAGGAGGTTCTCAAATGTCCAGTGAGTGATAACTCATTGAGTGAGAATCATTGGTTACTCACTGAATGAGTGCTAACCCAGTGAGTGAGGATCCTCAGTCTCTCTGGGTAACCTTTTCCAGCGCTTGGTCACTCGCACAGTAAAGAAGTTCTTCCTTATATCCGAGTGGAACTTCCTGTGCATCAGTCTCTGCCCGTTGCCTCTTGTCCTGCCGCTCAGCACCGCCGAGCAGAGCCTGGCTCCATCCTCTTGGCACCTTCCCTTTAATACTGATAGACGTTGATGAGGTCCTGTCTCAGTCTTCTCGAGGCTGAGCAGGCCCAGCTCCCTCGGCCTGTTCTCATACGAGAGATGCTCCAGGCCCTCATCATCTTTGTTCCTCGCCGCTGGACCCGCTCCAGGACTCTCTCGCACTGTCCTGGACACAGCACTCCAGATGCGGCTTCACCAGGGCTGAGCAGAGGGGCAGGATGCCTCCCTCCCCTGTGCAGGTACAACCAGCAGCAGCAGCATGCGCCGCCAGGGTACAGCGCGACAGGCAGAGCCCGGCCGAGGGACCGCAACGGAGCCGCCGCCGCCACCGCCACTCCCGCCGGGGCGGGGCCGCTCGCCAGGCGGCAACTTCCGGCTCGGGCCGGCCCCGCCCCGCCGCAGCCCCCGGTTCGCGCCGGGCCAATGAGAGCGCGGAGCCGCAGCCGGGCAGGTAACCCGGCGGCCAATCACAACGGCGCTGCGGGAACAGGTGGGCACGGCGAGGCCCCGCCCCCCGCCCCCCCGGCGGCCGCGCCAATCGGGGCAGGGAGGGAAGCGGGGAAGGAGGGAGACAGG
>VWZV01014296.1:188090-260962 GCA_013397155.1 Irena cyanogastra
AAGGAGGGAGACAGGCGGGGAGGGAGGGGCTGCCCGCGGCACCCGGCGGTGGCGGGGCTGCGCTCCCTGCCCGCCCCCCGACAGTCACCCCTGGCTGTCCGGCTGTCCGTCCGTCCGTCCGGCGGCCGCGCCGGGAGGGCTGCGGCGGCCCCGCGCCGAGGGAGGGAGGGAGCGCGGCTGCAGCAGCCATGGCACTCGTGGCTCCGGAGACTCGGAAGTTCACGCGGGCGCTGAGCAAGCCCGGCACGGCGGCCGAGCTGCGGCAGNGGGATGCGGCGGCCGGCGGGCACGGCTGGGCGCTCCCGCCCGCCTCCCGCAAACTTCACCTGTGGAGCGAGCAGCGGGCGCCCGGCCTGGCGGGACCGAGTCGCTTTCGCGTGTGTCGAAATAGCGGCGCGAAAGTGGTTTTTCATCTTGCTGCTCTCTACTCTCTTTACAACTGAGATGCAGTTTTTCGTCGTGTCGTGCGGAATGGAAGATGAGCGCTGGCAAGTGCAGCAGGAATGTTTTAGTGTGTGGTTTATCCCGGCTGTCCTGTACCGTGCTAGCACATGGCTGCTGCTCTCTCCAGTGCACAGTTGGGTGCGTTCATTTCATTTAAACTGCTGAAAGTAAATTTGTATAAATAGTTGTCTAAACCAGGTGTTTTAGTCTAGAGAAAGCTGAGAAGGGATCTCATCTGTGCATATAAATATCTCAAAGGCAGGAGGATGGTGCCAAATTCTTTTCAGTGGTGCCCAGTAAAGGGACTAGGAGCAATGGCCATAAAACAAGAATTTCCACCTCGAGACAGGGAGAACTACTTTCCATTGAGGGTGGCAGACCACTGGAACAGGCTTCACAGGGAGGTCGTGAAGTTTTCCTCTCTGGAGACATTTGAAACCCACCTGGATGTGTTCCTGTGTCAGCTGCTCCAGGTGACCCTGCCTTGGCAGGGGTTTGGACTAGATCATCTCCAGAAGTCCTTTCCAACCCTAAGAATTTAATTCTGTTAAATGCTGAGGCAGCAGGTGATGAGGTCTTAAACAGCCTCAGTAAGACTTTTCAGGTTTTCTCTCCTGGGACTCTTATTCATGGTATGCATTTGTTTTCTTTGTGGTTTTGTTATCTCCAAAGNCTTTGATCCCTGCCGGGCTGTCGCGGCGGCGGGCTTTGATCCCTCGCGGGCGTGCGGCTCCTCGGCTGCCCCGGCGGCTGCGGGCCGAGGTGTGCGGTGCAGCCGCGGGCGGGGCGGGCGCTGNTGCCCAGTAAAGGGACTAGGAGCAATGGCCATAAAACAAGAATTTCCACCTCGAGACAGGGAGAACTACTTTCCATTGAGGGTGGCAGACCACTGGAACAGGCTTCACAGGGAGGTCGTGAAGTTTTCCTCTCTGGAGACATTTGAAACCCACCTGGATGTGTTCCTGTGTCAGCTGCTCCAGGTGACCCTGCCTTGGCAGGGGTTTGGACTAGATCATCTCCAGAAGTCCTTTCCAACCCTAAGAATTTAATTCTGTTAAATGCTGAGGCAGCAGGTGATGAGGTCTTAAACAGCCTCAGTAAGACTTTTCAGGTTTTCTCTCCTGGGACTCTTATTCATGGTATGCATTTGTTTTCTTTGTGGTTTTGTTATCTCCAAAGGGAATGTTTCAGTAAGCATTTAACTCTGTGTAAGTGAAGAAGTTTTGGTGCTGGGATTCTTGATACTGGAAGCTGATCTGTCCTTTTTTCTTTGCTTTTGCTTAGTATGATCTTGGTTTTTTTTAAACCTCTTGTTGGGACAGTGTATTATCTCATAGCTGTGTGTTGTGAGAGTAACAAGTGTTGTAGCTGTGATTGAAAGACAGATACCTTTCTTTTAAAACGCAATGGCTCTAAAATTAAATTACTCTTTACTTATTATATATGTGTCACAGAATTTATAAAAGACCTAATATCCAGAGTTTGGAGTCTTCCTGGCTGCTGACAGCTTTCCACAAGGTCCTAGCACATATACATGGAATGAACAGCCAAATGAGTTAGCACTTCTCCAGGGATCAAGCACTTATTGGGAACTGTGGAAAAAGAGTATGTGTATTTTAAAATATATTTTTTGGGGGGGAGCACAAAGGAGATTTAGGTATTTTTGTGACAAATTTTTTTTTGCAGTATTGTGCAACCCTGCCATTATCTCCTCTGCCTTTAGAAGGTTTTTCCCTAGTTCACATTTGACTAGTGTCAATGAGTTGGAAAATATTTATGTGCATCTTTAATTAATTCAGGTTGACCATAATAATAGTCCACCTGGATTAAGTAAATTATTAAGTACATAATGGGGTGATAAGCACTTATATTCCAGCTGGTTTTTTGCTGTCACAACAGCATATTGTGCAGAATTTTATGGAGATTAAAGAAGTGATGGTGTGAAGTGGTGTACTGTCTTGATCTTATTCTGGATAAGGTCTTCATCAGCATTTTAGAAAGCAAAAGGAGTGACTTACCATTCATGGTGACTTAACATTCAGGTTTTTGATCCTTTTATGTTATCTTGATGCGTGAAGCTCACATATAGTCTTGTGCTGAAGTTCACCTTCCTATTTCAGCTATATTTTGCCCTGGCTGCTATGACTCTCTTACTGTAAGTGCTGCTCATTTTATCGCTGAACTCCAATGTTCTTGTGCACACACTGTTTAAATAATGAAATAAAAGGCTAGTAATTGCAGCTTTACATTTACATTTTCTTCCTCTTGTTAATATACTGTGACTCTTTTTGTTGAACATTGATGTTTGGAATGAAATAGTGCTTTTTTAAAGGAGAAATTTTGTGGGATAGTATTGTTTTTTGCTATAGAAGACTTTGAAAAATATTTGCATCTGTAAGTTTGGCATGTTGACCTGTTTCTTATCTGTTGGAGTTTCTGGGCTTTGTTGTCTGAAAAATCTCTTAGGCTGACCTGGTGAAAATACGAGTCTTACCAGTGTTATAGTAGTTGTGGAATACTCTGTTCAGGTGTGGGGCTTTAAAGTAAAGGAGACCCACATTCCTTCCAAAGCTGCCTCTCAAAGCTCTTTGATATAGCACTTTCCCAGGATTTTTTCAGCTGAGTTGTCAACAAATTGTCTTGCTTAAAACATAGTTCAGCACTGGTAACTAAAGGGATTTTACTGTCATCACTTGCTCATGAGCAAGTGCTGAGATTTTCCAGTACTGAAAAACTGCTGAAGCTGTTTGCCATTGACTAGTCGTGCTGTGTAGAATCTGGAGGTAGGAAAGAATTAATTCAAACTAGTAATTCATGGTGGATGATCTGTCCAGATCTTTACAACCAGCTATTGCTTTGGACTGCACATCTCTGCAGCAGTATGTACTGAGCAGTGATGCAAAACATCCAGTCATTACTTGCAGTAGCAGATAAATGGGAACTACGAATAGCTGTGAGCTTGAGTAGATTCTGTAAGTTGCTATTGTGGCTACTGTTTAACAGTTCCATCCATTTTTACAATCAACAATGTATGGCTAGATTAAAAAGGGAAAAGAAAAGCTTTGCCCATCTTTAAATGAGGTTTATTAGATCACATTACTAAAATATGCTTATTTTTTTCCATTTTATTAATGTCGTTGAGATTATATTGATGAAAGAGAACTGAAAACAGCATGTCAGCAGGATAGCATGGTATATCTTAAATTTTCGGATTGCTCTTCATTGGATCTAAAAGTCAGAGACTTTCAGCCAGCTGACAGACCAAATAACTTGACTGTGTAGTAAAAAAACATGAAGCAGATATGGTTTGCCAAGCTAGTTTTCCATCACAGAATAAAGCAAGCTGTCTTGTCAGCATTTGACATCTCATACGTTCTCTCTGTTAGATACAGTTTGCTGAACCAACAAGTACAGTTTGGTTGGCTGAAATGAAATCTTGTTATTTGGCAATCAGCTTTTCACTGTGTTGTAAGGCACATAATATATTTATTGATTATTTGGATTCAGTTTTTATTATTTTCTGCTTGACAGTAGCATCCTTGCTGAATATCCTCTTGTGCATTGTTGATGTTGTTTTGACTTCAGACTTGTCATCTGACTTAATTTGATGCCTCTGGCCACCCAAATACATTTATGTCTGAGAGGGAAGATTATGGGGATGACAAGTGTGTCTCTTAAACCAGCAATCTTGCCAAGAGCAGTTTTCAATGCAGTTTTAGTATTATGCATAATTGAAAGTGATGTCTTTAAGTGATGATGAGTTACTCAAAGCGTGTTGCATACAGATCAGTGTCTTGTTCAGTAGTATGTTAATGATAACTCATCTCAGTGGCAAAATTACTCTACATTAGGGTTACTTATAATAGTATACCTATATTAAAGGTGACATTTAAGCACAATAAGCAATTAAGATAATGTTTGGCATATGAAATTTGATGTGCTTTTGCCTAGCTGTGAATAAAATGCCTTTGTCGAATATGCAGATAATGAAAATGTTTAAATATGCCAAATAATGCATTAAAAGTTGTTTTCCCTGTGTCAAAATTAATATTGTACAGAAGAAAGTTGCAATACAGAAAAATAGGATGAAATCTGAGAGATTCCCAAATTGCTCTATGCAGGTCTTCTTTTTGATTTGGATATATAAAATAGATTTTGATTATTTAAAGGCTGGAACTGTATCTTAAGACAGTTTTAGGCTTCATACGTTAAGTTCAGATACCTGATGGAGCTCTTGAGTTCTAAAACTCTTCCAGAAATTCAGTTTTTCAGGCACGGTAGAAAATCAGTATATCACAAAGGCAATGCTTGGATCTCTTACTGAGTCTTTGATCTCAAATTCACAGGTATTTCTTTTCTTTATAAGAAAACTTATGTCAACTTTGTCCTTCCAATCCTAATCTCTGCTTCCTGTGAATCTGAACTCCACAAGAAAAGATGGTGAGGTGCACTCTATGCTGTCTTATTGCCAAGTTTTCAATACAGTGTTTCTCCAAAAATACTGGGAGGGTTATGTAGTATTTATTTTGGGTTGGAATTTTCCTTTCTGATTCCTGTATCATTTCATATACCGTGTGCAGAGAGGGCTTGTGTGCTTCTCTCCAAAGCAGCTTCCCCATATGTGATGAGCAGACTATTTGGGTCCTCATTAACTGCCAGATTTCAGTTGTAGTGTGTCTAGAAAAAAGGGTCGATGGCTTCCTGTAGGAAAGTGGGAATTCAAAAGTTGTATGTAATGCAAAAGGGATGAGGGAGGACTGGGATCTTTTAGAGCTGATGGGTACAGCAAAGCTGGAAACATGGATAAAGCTTGAGCTTTCTGTACATGGAATGTGAAATTGTATACACAAGGAATTTGGAAGCAGCAAATTGTTATGAATGGATGAGTGAAAGCAGGGAGATGGGAACTGACACTCAAGATTTTAAAGGAAAAATCGTTGCTGGTAATGAACATCACCATAGCATATTTCTTCTTGTAGGAATGTGCTAAAAATGGTGACGCTAATTCAGTCACTCTGAACTGCTGAACTTTCTTTACCTGGTGGAAAAAGCCTAGTACTTGACCCTAAGAAGTTATTTTAGTTTATGGTATGTACTGCTTACCTTTTGTAAAGGAAATAAAAATTCTCAGAGAATAAGGTCTTTTTAATAAAGGTGCTAATTTTATTTTTGTGAAGTCCAATATATAAACCTTTTTCATTGGATACAAGATAACAGTTAAAACACTTCTGGAAAGTCTGATACTACAAAGAAGACTTATTGGGTGTGATAGACATTTCTGTGGTTTTAAAGATTCAGAGGCTGGACTACAGTACTAAAGTTTCTATTAAGAAGTGCCGTTAAACTTATTTGAATTTTTAAGTTCTTGCTCAGGAAGGCAATTTGAGACACAATACATGGCAGTTGAGTTTCTGTGTGAAAAGGTAGACATTTAAACTTTCCACAGCATTAGATCATTCTTGTAAGGTGCAATTTCTTTCTTTATTATTTTCTGGAATTTTTTCTTTCCTGCTTTAAGGTAGAAAAATAAGTGCTTTATATAGGTAGTTGTTTCTAATACAGCAAATGTAAGATGTATGTGATGCTGGTTTGGGTTTTCCATCTTACGCAATATGGGATGCCACAGCATACCTTATCTTTCCTCTCTTCCTCCTACTCATGCCCTTTAATCCTCAATCAGGATGTTTCTATCTCACTGGAAGTAGAACCCATTACACCTACGTTTAAACTTGGGACTTTCACAACTCTCTGATTATTACTTTTTTAAGATCTTGTGCAATAAACTTAAAAGCATATATCTCACTTAAAGTCATTGGTTATACTACATTATGCTTCAATGGAAATGCTTTGAAAAGGTCTGTAACCACCCATCTTGAAAATTAGACCCTTAGTGTAAACTGTCTTTTCTGTTGCATAGGTGTGAATGCTCAAGTAACTTTTAAGCCCGTGTGGTCATTGGGCTCTCTTGTGAGCAGTGTGTAGCTGAGATGAGATGACCATCAGAGATATGAATGTGTATGCAAGATCAACAATTTTTGAACTTGTCAATTTTGTCAGATATTTTTATTTTTGAGGTAACTTGGAGATTCTGCCAAATTCATGCGGGTCTGCTCTAAAAATAATGAGAGGCTATTCATAAGCTGTTGAAGTAAACAAGGGGAGTTCAGTTTTAAAGATGGTGAGAAGCTTGATTGTGGCCTTCTGAGAAATGTATAGCCTATATTGCTTTTATTTAAGAATTTTTGTCTTTGTTAGAGGTATTTTGATGCCACTGGTTCTTTATGGAGATAAAAGGTGTAATAACACCTTCTGTGCTGGTGTCCAGGAAGCTCTCATTTAGACCTGAAGTTTCTGATGGTGACCAAAGAACTTACTAATGCAATGACTTTAAAAATAATATGCATTAAAATAATATATATGTAGAACTTCTTTCCTTAGCTAGTGTTTCTTTTTGATTTTGAAATTGACTCGTCTCAATTACTTCATTGGGCTTGGATAATCCATCTCTTTTATGGGAGTAAAGACAAATCTGTTTTCCCTTGCCCTTCCTTAGATTGTCTGTGTCCATGAAAAGCATTAATTATGCAAGGCAGAAAAGTTGCACAGGTAGTCCGTGAATTACACAACGCTTTTCTCATTGAAGTATTTTTGAAATAACTTATTTCTAAAGACAAGAAGATACTCCAATAATTCTGGTCATGTAGCTTATTCAAGACCTTAATTTAGAAGATAGATAGATGAAAGGTGGCCTACATTCTGTCTTAGTCTAGAGGCACTGACGTCTTTGGTCTCTTAAATTTGATAATCTATGAGATAGTGGTAGGTATTGCATCTTGAGAAAGCTACAGGTTTTTTTTTTAAATTTTATTTTAGTGTAAGTAAAGTTCTTTTTGTGAGAATGAAAGTGAACATGTATTATCTCAAAATAGAGATTTCTTCTGGCAGTAAAAATGCAATAAATTAACACACATGGAAATCTAACCCTTTTAACATTATGGACTACATTTCTTGTATTAAGCAAGGGCTGGAATTTCATTGGTGGAATGGACTCTTCTTTGGGAAAAAATGTGCTAGGTTGTCTGAAGGTCTTCAGAAAGTTGATTAGAAGCTCTGAATGGGGTTTTATGAAGAAAACTCTCATGGACCACAAAGGTTTGGTTGGAGAAATCCAACATCTGTTGCTGGTGTTGTCTTCTACTTACACTCCCGTTGTGACCATCAGCTTTACTGCAGATACACTAAGAAAATAAAATGTCTTAATCTGACTGCCAAGAGTGAGGGGTGGGATTCTTTGTCAGTGTAAGGATGGATTGCTGCATCTGTTACAGCACTTTGTCATATCCTCACCTGTGCCCAGTGAATCAGATATAAGGGGAGGAATGCAGAATCCAGGCAGTGTCTCCTGCATTCTCCTGCTGTGTCCATAGATTCCTGGCAGTTCAGGTAAGGGGGAAAATGAGGAAGAAGAAACCAAAAGCCTTTGTTAAACAGTCTGGTACTTAAGGCTGGTGAAATTAACCATTCCATTCTGTGACTAGGGCTCTGTGTAAGGCACTGTTACCTTGACCTTAGTGGTTGCAAAGGAGTGCCATGGTTCTGTCACACAGTTCCAGGCTGCCTGAGCCTGGAAGGGACCTTTGGAGGTCATTTGGTCCAACCCTCTGCCTCAAGCAGCATCATCTAGAGCTGGTTGCTAAGGCTGTGTCCAGGAAGCTTTTGAGTGTCTCCAAGGATGAAGACTCCACAACCTCTCTGGACAACCTGTGCCAGTGCTTGGTCACCCTCACAGTGTAAAAGTGTCACCTGATGTTCAGA
The DNA here is from genome assembly GCA_013397155.1 of Irena cyanogastra. Classification (NCBI taxonomy): domain Eukaryota; kingdom Metazoa; phylum Chordata; class Aves; order Passeriformes; family Irenidae; genus Irena; species Irena cyanogastra. The sequence goes on from VWZV01014296.1 coordinate 196,350, forward strand.
GGTAACTCCTGTGTTTCAGGTTGTGCTGTTGCCTCCAGCCCTGTCACTGGGCAGCACCGAGCAGAGCCTGGCTCTGTCCTCTGTGCAGCGTCCCTGCAGGTATTAATATACATTGATGGGATTCCCCTGAGCCTTCTCCAGGCTGAACACTGCCAGCTCTGATTGTCCTCATGGCAGAGGTGCTCCAGTTCTTTAATCATCTTTACTGCCCATTGCTGAACTCTCTCCAGTACATCCATGGCTCAAGAAGATTGCAGACTCTTTCAGACTGGAGTCCTTGTTGGTGTCAATGTTAATGGAGGCTTTTTTCTGGAATTCTAGTTTGAAACTTCTGGGTCCAGGCCAAGTTTTGGGTTGAGGCCCTCTCTGAATAGAAAGGCCCATTCCACTAGATAACCAGCTAGAATTTTTTTTCAGCTCAGTAGCTGATGAAAAGGATGCCAGGTAGCTTTAGAACAACATTTGTAATTCAACCCCTGCAACTGTGTCAAAAAAAAAAAAGTTCTGGATCATTTTTCAATCTGGAGACTGGGAGGAAGAAGAAGTAAGTCAGCTGAGGCTGCACATTGCCTAAAAAATCAGATTCACAGTATTTCTGTGGAAAGGTTAAATGCAAAGCAGACCTTGTTTTGTGCAACGTTCTCAGTAACGATAGTTCAGAAAGAAAGTGTCAACTTTATAATTCTGAGCAAATCAAGGAAACATGATTTAGACTGTCTTTTTTTCTCCTAACTGTATTTATAGTACTCATGGAAAATTTCTTCTAGCAACAATTCTAGGAAAGAACACTGGAAAATAAAAAATGTAGGACAAAAGTAGTCACTTTTCAAAATGATACCTTACTTTTCTAAGCTTGTTTAAAGTTTTCAGGGAAGAATGAATAGTGTTACAGTCCTTACAAGTAAAAATCAAATAGTCCCTTCTGAAGTTTCTTCTGCTAAGAAACATATTTTTTCATGCAGTGGAAATAGCAAGTGACCTCACATAAAATTAGCTAAGCTACCTAAATATGCTTTAAAACACAACTTTTCCCCCAAACCTAAATAAAACAAGAGAAACAATGCCAAACCCCCCAAAATGAAAAAAAAAAACCCCAAGGAAGGTGAACACAGAAATGTAGTCACAACAAACCTGAGAAGGAGTAATGCTGATCCATAGCTGCTAGGGTTCAGAGAAGCCTGTAATATAGATCCATCAGTGTAAATAAATAATCCTTAGCTGCTGCTTTGTGTACTTCTGGGTGCTTTTTGATACTCAGGTGTAGCTATTGACTTAAAAAGAAATGGCATGTTGACAGATACTGCTCTGGGTTTGGAAATTTGAGGCATAGACTAAACTGTTTTTAATACTTCTAGGTACTCTGTGGGTGGGGAGGAGTTGCTCGTTGAATTCAGAGATAAGACAGGAGCTGATATTTTGACTACTATAAAATTATCCTCCCAACAAAGAGTGGGAGAATTTAAATCAGAATAGATAATGCTTGCATAATTTCAAGTAGAGAAAGCATTTAAAGATTGGGTTACATCAGTGCAGGATCTAATACATTTCACTTGTTATAACACCCAAATTGTAAAGTAGTTAATTTCAGGAGCCTAGAATTCAATGTGACTGAGTTTACAGACATAAAATTTGGTTTCAGCCTGCAAATCCAGAGCCTCCACTGCCTTTGGATGGTTTAGTTTTGATATGGAGATATATGATCTTGCTGCATTACTGGTTACCCACTGTGCAGCTGCCCTTCATAGGCTGAAAGGAGTGCTGAAACATAGATGAATGAGAAGGTAGATGCTCCACAGAAAGAGATGGGTGTTTTCCATGAGGAGGTAAATGTCAGTAAGATAGTTCTTGTTCTCATTTTAACAGGTTTGTCAAGAAATCAAAAGTCAAATGGAAATGCTATGGGTACCAACATACAGAAAAGAGGCTCGAGTTTTAAGGTGATGGAAGGGTTGTCATCTATTTTCCAATTTGATCACATTGACAATACTATTTCACACTCTGTTCTTTAATGTTGCATGATGGTCTTTATATCCCTTGGTTTCAGAAGTCCTGTTCTTCACCAGGGTGCTGATTCTGACAGAGAATGTGCTTGCCCTTCACTTCATGCCTTTCCGGGCTTGTTTGTAGCCATGTTGGTGAGGGACTACCGCCAGGCAGTAGAATGATATAGACCTGAAGCTTTGTGAAAATAAGATAGAAAGTGATCTCACCTAGCCCATGTCTCATTTTTCCCAGTACAGTGATGTTGTCAAGTGGTATTTCAGACATCTTTCTGCCAGGCATGTTTGCACCCACTTGCATTGGCACTTCCATGTGCAATGGCATGTTGTCTGATCTGGTAGGTGGTTTACGTGAAAATCAGTAGTATGTTTGTCTTTAAGGGATGTTCAAGGAGGCCACACTCTCACTGTTTGATAGTCCAAAAGGGATTTTAAATCTGTGCTGGTCCTCAAACGTCAGTGAGTTTAAAAAGAGCATTCAGGTTAATGAATAGATGACACACATCATAATTATTTGAAGAATGCTATTCTAGTTTCCTTCAGAAACTGTCCTGGGATTCTTGCTTGCCAGACTTGTTATCACTATGGCGTTATTTGCCTGGTATTGTATATGGCTTAATATGGTTGTTACGGTAATTTCTTCCCAGCCAGAGCATACAACATGATCCAATAAGTTTTTCATCACACTAAATATGAGGTTCCTATTAGGAAAGAAAAACCAAATAATCCTGCTATATACAGTCTTGCTGATAAAGTTCAAGAGACAACACATCCAGCATAATATTTGGCAGCAGTTCATCTCCTGTAGGGGAAGTTGGAACTTGTTCCTGGCAGAGCTTGGAACAAAGGAAAGGAAAAAGACCTGAACCTGAATGACCTTCTTAGACAAATTATAAGTAAAAAAGGATGTCTGAGCCTGAAGTTTCTGCTGCTCTTACCTGAATATAGTAAGCTTGATAAAAAACCTGGATTTTAATTATTTTTCCCTGGTCTGCTGTATTTTTGACCATTCTTTATTCCATCGTGGTTTCATCAGTGTTTTTAAAATACTATCCTGTAATTACCATCTTGGTTTGTAGCTCTCTAATGGTAATAGTAATTTTCTGTTATGGTTATTGTATCAGTTACTTCAAATCCCAGAATAATCACTACAGCTTCAGAAAGCTGAAAGTTATGTGACCACTAGATGGAGTCCAGTGAGCATATTTCAATATCAGAAATCCTGTGTTATGGCTTGCAGTGTTAAAATGGGTAGGTGTTTTGTGTCTCATGCTTAGCAATAAATCCTCATTTATTCAGTTTAGATTGGCTTGGACAACTTCCCAAACTTCTTTGGGTTGTTCTTGATATGTCTGTCCTCAAGGTATATTTGAGTTAAGTTTAAACTTAAGGCACAGAACTGGCAGATCCCATTGCTCATCTGTGGATCAAAGTGTATTGTTACCCATGTAAGAATGGACCTGTGAGAAGACTGAGCTTTCTGCAGCTCTCAAATATGAAATCTAAAACTATTAGCTAAGATATTTAGCATTTTGCAACTATCAGGGCTACAAATCTGTGTGCATCTCTACATCGGCACCTATGTAATACCTGTCATACATGTATATATGATTTGAAATAGCATTTCTTAGATTGCTTCATTTATGCCTCCTCACTTCTCTAAATATATAAAAGACATAGTAAACAAAAAAACCCAAACCTTGTACAGGTAGGACAGACTAAATCTTGCTTCAATTTTCATAAGCCTTTCCTTTAACTTTGGATGTGATCTTTGACATTTGTAGCATCTTGTTTGAATGATAAACGGCCTCTGGTCTTCAGCCTGGTGCTATGCTCAGTATTTCTAATGTCATGGTAGCTTTTTGTTTCTGTTGGATGAAAATCACTTCTTAGGGTCTTGCTGAGTGCACAAATGCTCAGTCAAAATTACTGGGAATTTAACCATGCTGTTCTCAAGACTACCTCCTAGAGTAACTATACTGGCTTTCTTCTGAAGGGCTGAATTCTCTTGGACCTTTTGTATTTCTCTGTTTCAGTGGTTACTGTGTGGCTATCCAGTGTACCACCAGAGAATCATGGAAATGCACTGGCTGAAATGCAGATCTCTGTAAGTCACCTAGTGCAATCCCCTGCTCAAAACACATCTGATTAGAGCAGGTTGCTCAGAGACTGTGACAATCTGGTTTTAATATCCACAAAGATGGAAATACTTTAACCCCAGTAGCTGTCAGTCTTCGTGGTTTAAAAGAAAAAGTAAATAAATCCTTTTATGCAAATGGAGTATTCTGTGTCTGTTTCCTCCTGTTCTGAGACTGTATCTTCAAGAAGAGTCTGGCTCTTCTCTCTAGCTTCCCATTAGGTATTGCAACAGCAATAAGAGTTCCTTTTAGCCTTCACTTAGGGCTGAACTATGCTAGATCTCTTAGATTTTTCTCATACATGAAACACCGTGATGGCCCTCCATTAGACTCAGTCCAATATATCAATATCTTTCTTGTCCTGAGAAGTCTGCTCAGCATGTTCAACTTGCTGTTCAGCAGGATGTTATCCACTCATCCAGACCATGTCTAGCTAATTGGGGTACAAGGATGCTATGGGAGATTGTCAGAAGCATTCATTTACTAACAGTGTTCAGTGTCCAATGCTATCTCCTAGTCCACAGAACCAACCATCACATCGCAGAAGACAAACAGGCTGGTCAGGCATAATTTGGCCTTAGTAAATCCATGTGGTCTGCTTGGAACTGATATACATCTCTTACTTTCTATATGTCAAGAAATTGCTTCCAGGAGGGTTTGCATCATAATTTTCCTGGAGATTGGAGTGAATCTAACCAGCTTGTAGTTTTCCATAGCATCCTTACCATTTTGGAGAGCAAATACAAGGGTAATTAAGGATAATCCGTATTCAAACGCATATTCTGCACTAATTTTGACAAATCAAGTGCTTAAGAATTTTAAGACAAAATAAAACTCACTTTTGTGGCCACAAAGAAACTTTCAGCATAATTTCTTCTTTCTGAAGAAACCTTACTTCTTGAAGAGAATTACCTGGTAAAACTCTTCTATGAAATCTGCATGCAGCAGTCATTGCCTTTGAAATACTATCATTGGTTTTGTTAAGGCACTCCAAAAATGTCAAGTGATGTTGGTTTTCACTTCTGGACTGGGGAGGCTTTAGGGCCCCATCTCTAGTGTTCTGAGCCAATATACAGGCAGCTGTCAGGTGAGAGGTAGTGCTCCACCCACAAATACTGTCGTGTTTTGTGGAAAGCGGGATTCGGTCAGGATGTGTTAGAGATCTCTGAGGAACCAGATGTTCAGTCATGTCAAGGTGGCATTAGTTTGGACATTTTAAATGTCATGGACAACTTTGTAGGTAAAAATACGAGTACCTGCTTCTAATGTTTCAAGAGATTAAGGATGTTTTTGTGGCTAGGACTTAGGTGCTTGAATCCTCCCTGAAGTATGTTCTCTTGCAGAGGGCTGCATCTTTATGAAGTATTTTCCTTTTGTAGTGGCTTTTCTGAAGACAGAAGCATGTTTTGTAATAACCCATTCAACTGGAAGGTCTCCCTAGTTTGACCTCTACCCTCTTAATGGTTCAATTTCTGTCTAGGAGTCTCTAAGTTCTAATTTTGATAACCCAAGTTGATTCCCTAACCTTCATATGCGTTAAACATTGTCAAATGGAAACTTGTAAACATTGTTTAGAGCTGTCTGATTGCTAACACACATTTAATTTGTACCTGTGTCATGCTTTTTTGGAACTCATTTGGTTATCAAAGGATTGCTTAGCATGTTGATTTGAAATCCTCCAGTTCCCAAGTGCAAAGTGATTATTAGTAATTTACTGTAATCAGAGGAATGGTTAGGCCCTTAAAGCAATTTGGTTTTTTGGAATGAAACTAGAACTTCTTTATTGCTTTTCCAAAAGAACATGTCTCAAAAATACATGATTCTGAGCAATCAGAAGCTAACACAGCTAAATAATTTTTTTGTCCTCGTGATGCAGTCAGTGCAGATTGAATATAGTAAATAGCAGGGAGGAGCTTGTTGTTCTCCATATAAATGAGTGGTTTGGCTTAGTGGTGTAATATTTGCAATGTATACTAGCACAAATAGCTCATGATCTGCATACTTTCTGGTGTAGGCTCTTTTTCATAAACCAAGAGAAGGCAGGCATTAGTGTTGTCTCCTCCCTATAGCCTTACATTCCTCTCCCTCTCTGCCTTATGGAAAAAGACCTTTCCATAACCCAGGCTCAGCTAAAGGCAGTTTGCAATGGGTAGTTTGCTGCTCCTATGTACTGTCTGGGCTTGTTCATATATTGATTTGTTCTGCTTTGGTATTTTTACCATTGGATTAAGACTTTTACCTACCTTGGGCTGTCTTTTAGCTCTCTTCAGAGGTCAAACTGCTGTCAGACCTTTGTAAGAATTTTTCCGGCATCCCATTTGTCCTGGTTCTGGCCAGGACAGGGTTAATATTTGCAGTAACCAGGAGGGGACATGGCTGTTCCCAGAGGTTATTCTCTACCACCTTATGTAATTTTCTGGGGACAGGGGAAGGGGTCTCTTGCAGTGGGGTAGTGGGATGGTGCTTCTGGTATTACTGGGAGCATGTGGTGAGCAATTGTGTGACCCATTCACCTCTTTCTTGTACAGTATTGTTAGTACTGTGTAGGTTTGTGATTGTAGGTACCCGGTTTATGACATTTGGGAATGGGGCTGTGATCCAGCCTCATCCCCAATGGGCCTCAGCTGGGGAAAACACGTGAAGAGCATAGGCTGTAATGAAGAGCACACAGGTGCAGTGCATGAACAATAAGGGGTAAAAAGGTTGGGCTTGAGAAGCAGGGGGCACTTGCTAGCAGAGGCTTGCAGCCAGTGGAGGCTCATGATGTTCCTCTGTCTGAGCAGACAGCCTGAAGCCTTCTGACAAGGTACAGTGCTACTCTAGGTTATTATGTGTCATGACTGTATTAAATATGGACTGTGTCGTGGTGTGTGCTGCGACAGTATTGCTGCTCTTACTGTGTTTTCCTATTTAATTGCTGTTTCCAGTAAATTGTTCCTCTCTCAGCCTGTGATCTTTATGCCTCCAGTTGTCTTCTCCAGCCGCCCACGTTGTGGAAGAGCAGAGGGCAGTGAATGAGGGGCGCATGGTTTGGAGCGTTTCAGTGGGGACACTAAATTGGGGAATACTTTTACTAAACCGTGACACCATTTCACTTTGAGATGTGATACTGAAGTGAATAATAATCACCTTGTGTTACATTGCTGCCTGGATGGTCGCTGCTTGGGCAGTGCAGTTTGCTCATTACAATTCAAGGAAACTCCTTAATGAAGCTGGAAACTTCCACTTTACACCAAATTAATAAAAAGTCTGCTTGTTGGCAGACTTCTTTGCATTGTATACTATTCAGATTTCTCCTGCTCCCTGTGGTTTCTTCCTACCCCTCATGTCCCCATAATTATTTCCCTTTCAAGCTCTGGTTAGAATTACAGAATCAGAGGATAAGCTGAGTTGAATGGGATCCACGAGGGTCATCAAGTCTGACTCCTGGCCCTGCACTGGACCATTCCCAAGAGTCCCACCATGTGCCTGAGAGCATTGTCCAAATGCTTCTTGAACTCTGTCAGGCTGGTGCTGTGACCTCTGCCCTGGGGAGCCTGTTCCAGTGCCCAGCCACCCTCTGGGGGAAGAATCTTTTTATAATAGCCAACCTAACCTCCCCTGCCACAGCTCCAGGCCATTCCCTCAGTCCTGTCACTGTCACCACAGAGATCAGTGCCTGCCCCTCCCCTTCCTTCCCCTCATGAGGAAGTTCTAGACTGTGATGAGGATGCTTTTCATGCTGGTATCGCCATCACGTTGATCCATGTCAGTTTCAGTTGCTGTTTCTAAAATACTGTAGAAACTTGGTGCTAAATTTATTCAAGATATAGTTGGAATTAAATTTTCTCTTAATTGGTTTTGAATTAGAACACTTCTCAGGGTCATTTCCAACCTGAGTTAGACGATGGTGTCTGTCTTTTCAAATTAAATTTTTTTTGTCTTCCTGTTTCTCTGTAACCTACCTAGTAAGGTAATAATTTACAAGTAAGGTAATTTTCTGGACATTTGGAAGAACTGTCTAGTGTATGATAACTTGTTAACTGACCTGTTTTTTCTCATGCTCTCTTAGGGTGTAAGCTACTTTTTCTTTCTTTTTTTTTTTTTTTTTGCTAGACCCATTTGCTATTATAAAGTCTTTGAAATTGCATGGAAAACCCTCTAATCAGTGCTTCTTTTTAATGATCTCTTAACTTTTGATGCCACGTTTGTAACCTGAACTTGGTCAGGTCTCCGTAATCCTACATTTCAGATGGGAACGAAGTGGGCTTCTGTACTAGAAACAGTTAACTTGAATGCATTTTTGGGGAATGCCTTCTGTGGTAATTCCCATGACTGTTTTCCCTTGCATGTTTGTAAGGATGTCTTTATCCAGCCTTGGTGAATGAAGCACTGCATTTCCCTTACTGACCTACTTCCTCTTTTCAAAGAGGGTAGGATAGCTAGGGAGACCTTGCTGTGCAAGGCTCATGGTTATGTATGAAGTATCTCTGTCCTTCATAGTAGAATTTATGCTGAATTCTTCACCATAAATTCTTCGCTATCTATATACATGTGTGTATATGTGTGCACACATATATGTAGATTTCTATACATACTTTGTTCTCCCTCATGATAAAGCTGTTCATTATTAGCAGAACTGCCTTAAAACAATTGGTATTTCTCCCAATGGGAGCAATGGTCTAACTTCTGCCTTTCTGAATATGGGACTGACAGGAACTATTTGGATCACTGTCAAATATTGTTGGGTTTTTGGTTTTTTTTAATTGATGTGTCTGCATGATATTATGTTTTATCTAGGTTAGAAATGTAATGAGAAGCATATTGACATGTATTAGCTAGGCAGATTTTAGGGAAAAATGCAATTAAGTCTGGAATATTTATTGTGAAGTATCATTATAGCTTGCAAATATTTCGTTGGGAAGAAAATTTTCATGGGGACAAATCTGTAGCTGACATCTTGAATCTGTTTATTCCCTCCCTCCCTGTTTTTAATGTGACTTCTTTTAACTCCACTGCAACAATTGTGGAGTACAGTGATTCTGTAGGATCACTTTTTCATCGAGTTTTACAATTTGGTAAGTAAATACATCTCAGTGCTTTCAGTTTAGAAGAAATATAAAACTCACGAGTACTCTCTGGCAGGATGATATGGCACTCTTGTGATGTGGACTGGGACAATTGTTTCTTGCAAATTGCTTGCCTTTAAACATAGTTTTAAAAATCTAACATTTCTTCTCAGTGTCAGTTATTTATGTACTTGTATAGCAGGTACTGTTGCAGTATGTGAACGAGTGTCCTGTAGTGATAAATTCAGTCAGTACAGGTGTGAATCACTAGAAAACCAAGAAATATATGTATTTTAAATTTCATTAAATATTTTTGTTTTAGAGGTGGATGTTGATCTGAACTAGATAGTATTTTTCTTTTGGGGTTTTTTTGTTGTTTTTCCTTTTCTTTTATGACTACTGATTATTTGCAGTCAAGGACTAGTAAATTGAGCTTTTGGCAGGTGGGAATTGACAGATCACTTTGCATGTAAGAAAGAAAGGGAAAAGTGCAGAGTCTTCAGCTCCCTTGTGGTTTGCCTGAACTGATAATAGCCTGCTCTGATATACAGATTTGACTGGAAGAAGTGTATGTAGCATGCTGTTTTCTTTGCATAGCAGCAGTGACTTAAGAATGTCCCTCTCATATTTTCAGATTTTTATATTGAAGCTTTTAGTTTCAGACATTGAAAAGCACATGTAGGTCAAGTAAAGAAGTGTTTGCCAGTACGAACTCTGTGCTAAGCATTCTGGGAGACTGCTTTCTTGCAGCAGATGAGGATTCTTTGTGGCTGGCAGCAGAAACTGCAGCAGTATCTTTGCAGTTTCCTTTCATCTTTGATTATGTTCTAAGGATCTCTGAATATAGGAGCTCTTTCCATAACCCCTTGGAATATCTTTTCATCTCTGTGGTGGAGTGCAGCACATGCTGAAAGCCTCCTGTCCTCTACAGCTGAGATATCCTTTGCTTTCATCGCCCTCTGATTTTTTTGTCTTCAGCGGCTGGATTTTTGGCAGTATTTGGCTTAAGCAAATAGGATTACATTTCAGTAGCTGATGGTTTCTAGTCGAGGAACGTACTAAATGTGGGACATAATGAGGATTGTACAAAGAAATATTTCTGCAAAGCACAGGAAAATTACTCGAGTCGAGCAACAGAAGAAGACATTCTACAAATGCAATCAGGGCTGCTAGAAATGCAAAATTCAACAGATTGGGAATGGGTTGCACGACAAGTGTGATTCTGTTTAAAGGCATTCGTACAGTTTTTGAGAGAAACTGTGGTTATATATGCAAACAGCAAGGGGAAAACAATGCCCTTGAATATACAGCATTCAGCTTCCCAGATGAAGATTCAGAAATATTGATTCATTCATTCCTGGTAAATAAAAACTTGTTTCATTAATAATTTTATCTGCTACTGGAAAGCTAAGCTAAAACCAGAATAGCATGTTTATTTAACATCTGCTATGTACAGACATGGATGTAGATCTTGCCCTGATATTGTAGGATGTTAGTGCATGTATGTGGCATGTTATGTATGTGTGCATGCAGCTGTAATGTTAAAGCTTAAGATTCATATTCCTTATATAATTTAGATTTGTCTTGATAGCTCTGAAGAGTTTCCACTCTGTAATTGTTGTGGAAGATTGTCTGCTCTTAGGTCTTTCTAAACATACTCTTGGAATGTATTTGGCACTTGGTCTGAGGAACAAGTGATGGTTATGTTATTTGAAAAAACTAAGGAAGGCATTGTTGAGGAAACAGTAACCCAGCATTTAAGGTTTATTTTTTTCTTATGGATTTGAGTGTATTTTTTTTTTCCTCTGAAACAGTTTAACTGTTCTATTTCTGTTTAACTTCCTGAAAGGGATACAGGAGCATTCTAGAAGGGGAAAAAAAATGGTTAAAGGGAGCAATAACTGTTTCCTGAACCTGCTTTGCTATCAAAGGCTTTTTAGGTGTTTCTGATGTAAAGAAACCAGGCTTTAAAGTGAGACTGTGGTCTTCATACCCCCCAGGTTAATGACGTGTTTGTGCGTCAGGTGTATTACATTTAGGCTTGGGGGGGGGTGGAATTGCAAGGGCTACCTAATGTGCAAAGCTTGCTTCACAATTGGGGTAGTTAAGGATTTAAATATTAATTCAAAGCAATTTGAGTTTACTTGCTAATTGCTTTGTCACTGGCTCGGTAGTTGGGATAAGAGGGGCGTGGTACACTGAAATAGCTGGACAGATTTTGAGCTTGTTGTCTTGCTGGCATACCCACGCTGTGCAATTGCAGCTATGGAAAGTCTTCAGAAATTTCATAAAGCCGTTGTTGCCTTTGTGCTGTTCAGGTCCTTTTTTTGCTGAACTGAAATTTAGGGGAAAAAAGGGTGTGTGGTTGCACGTATGTGTGAATCTATCTATATACACGTGTGTATATGTATGCACACATATATGTAGATTTCTATACATGGATACACACACAAGCTCCTAGGAGAGAACACAGAATAATCTGAAATGTCTTCAGATGCTTTAAGTAACTTATAGTATGCTTATTACCCTTCATGATACCATTGCATTTGCTTAATATGGTTTGATATTACAAATAAAATGGCTTCCTCTGGGTATTAGAAGCCTTTTTACACTGTTAGCCATTTTTAAATTAGCCTCATTCAGAATATTGTTAGAAATTTGTTAAATGCTGTGTAATGAATACTTTCAATAACTTTGGTAACCCATTGAATTTAAGACCTAACACCCTTACTGGCCTGGAATTCCACATATAGTTAGGTGAGTGAATGAATGAAATGTTTTTTTAGTGTAATATGACATACTGAGTATGCAGTGATTTTTTTTTTTTTTTTTTGGTCTATATTTTTTTGTTTTGCATGGTACTGTTCCAGTAATAATTTTTCTTTAATTTAGTCCTACGGAATTGGTACAAACTGGCAAGATTAAGCACAAAATATGCTTAATCTGCCATTTACAACTGAATTTCTACATCTGTCTCTTAGGGGGTTGGATTTTTTCCAACTCCAAAATGTTTAGATGCTTTTAAATAATATTATTTTTAAACATTTTCCTGTGTGGCTTTGTTATCTTGGTTTAACTGGAAGTAGTGGATTAAGATAAGATATTTTCCGGGGAAAAATACCTGAAGGTTGGTATGGATTAATGTGTGGAATCAAGGAGTCAGAACAACTTCCTGTTCATTTTACTGGACCAGTGTAGTCCAGAAGAATAAAAGTCAGGGTTTTACAAGAAAAAAACAGGATTTGGTTTGGAGGTCATGCTCTTGATAATCAGCGCTGGCACTGGCTGTTGCTTTCTCTAGGTATTGTCTGGGGCTGGGGAGCAATTGCTACAGATTTAGCCCTGAAGTTTGAGAAGTGGGATTCTCAGAAGAAGGGGAAAGGTACTGCAATGCTGGCAACAGTGGCAAGTGATTTTATGGAACTCGTGGAAGTATATAAGACTTACATCTCTTAAATTACATAATGCCTGTACGCTTTGCTATGGAAGCTGGCTTGTCTAGCTCTTTCCCTTCCAAAGTGGTGGCTTTCAGGGGGAGAAATTGTGTTGCTCCTCATTGAGAAGCTGTGCATGGAGGTGAAGGCTCCAGGAATCCCATCTCTGAAGAGAACCGGTGTGGCCGAGACCGAGAGTGGCACCAAAAGCAGGGTCACTTGCTTGTGTTTTTTATTTTGGTGATTGTTGCAACAGATGCAAGTGGGTGTGTGGTTTCAGCTCTTTGTCTGCGCTGTAACACGTATCTGAGCTGCAATGTCTTAGCTTAGCCTGTTTGGCTGTACCTCCTATCACGTCTGTTTAGCCACTTTGGATCAAATATCTCCTGATACAGAACACCAGTGAGTTTCAGGGTGTCCTTTCGTTTCACAACACATTGATCCTCTGGTAAAATCAGCTTTGAAAACCTGAAAATTTCCAGTGAAAAGGAAACTCTCAGGAAGTGGCTCCACTTGAAGGAAAAATCACCTCCTCTGAGAAGAAAGTAAGGAGGCAGAGGCTGTTGATTTAACAAGTTTTTCTTATTTACCCTTTAACCCAGATGTCAGGAGGTTAAATCTAAAGTCTACTTAAATCTAATTACAGTTTATCTTAAGAGGGCCTGCTCTTTTGATTGCTTGAAGGAAAGATAAAATCAAGCCCATGTGAGAATGTCTTCTCAGGAGTACAGTTTATTTCTGTCTATCTCACGTCATGCAAACTTGCCATGAAAGTGGTATATCTTAGGTTAGAAATACTCCTGAAGCTATCACTTTGTATTGCTAGAACATGAGGTCTCCTAGGGTCTTTAGGTCCACGTGGATAAGGATCTTTGTTTTAATAAAAGATTATAAATTTAGTTTGAGGTGCTGTTAAGAGTTGCATCAAAATTAATGAAATTGTATTTTCCCCAAATGCCCATCTTGAGCATATTTATTTTTGGCAAGTGTTGAGAAAACATTTTAATGTGCTTAATTTTGCAGTAAGTTGAAGGATGTAGTTTCAGAATACTATCTTGCTTGCTTATCTACTTTACTTAATTTGTCTTAATTTTCCTGTGATTTTTAAAAATTAATTTTCAGAATAATATTGCATGTTATCACTTTATATTCAAATTCTGTTTTTTTTTTTAATCACTCTATAAGCAAATGTTATCTTTGAGTCAAATGTTAATGTATGGGTTAGATCCTGGACAGCTGTTTTAGGTGGTTGGCAAAGGTGAAACATGAACAAGGGTGAATGATGTGGTGATAATAGAACTAGCAATATTTAAGAAGTTTGAGGCTTGCTAAAAAGCCCCTTGAAGTAGTTGGTGATAGAAGAAGCTGGAGCGAGTGGGCTACCAGCACCTATGGAAGAGCTAGAAAAGTCTGAAGTGAGACAGACTGTGCTGAAGGATGTTAACTTTTTTTTATGTATTTGTCTGAAAATTGCAGAAAACAACTCCTTTTCTTCTGTGCTTGAAATGCTTTCTGCTTAGTTTGTTTCCAATGGCCTATTCAGTGCTGCCATTTTCTCTCATTAAGCTTTAGAACCTTGTAGTTTGGTAAACATACTTAGGATGGTAGCTGTAGCTTGTGCAAGATGGGGCCTAATAATTTTAAGTAGTCTTTAAATTTGTTGTGTCTGATGTTGGAAAAGCTGTGACTTAAATTGTGCTTACACAATTTCTGGGAAGATATGTGGGGCATTTTTAAATAGTAGATGTACAGCTTTTAATAGGGTAGATTCAGGTGTTGGCTGGAAACAGAACCTGCTACATTTTAGGAGCTGCAGTGTCTAGTCTGTGTCACCAGTTGACTTGACAGCAGCATCATCATTAGGTGTTCCTGAGTTTTTTGATGACTGCTTTTCCTGTGCTGCTCATGAGTCATTTGATTTATTAATAAACTGTGACATCTTTTAAGATACACCGAAGTCTGGGCATGTGGGAAGATTGACTAATGACAGCAGTGAGCTACATCATTCTGGAAATAACTCTCCAGGAGACACTCAAGTTGCAGATATTTTGATTTCAAAATAAACTATATATGTATAATTTTTAAAAAACATTCTCCTTTATTTGTGTTGTGTTTTAAATAAACCTTAAAGCCTTCATTTACTAAACAGCTTATATTAAGGTGTGTTCTTGCTGTCTGAATTTGCAAATTGATATCAACTTGTTTATATGAGGTAGAAAGGTTTAGTAGAAAAAAGTAGAAATATAAAGAAGGAGAGAGTTCTAAGGAAGTAATTGTGCTGAGTAAGTGGAAGTTGTTTTATTTTAATATGCTGAAACAGCTTATGCAGCAATTCTGTAATGGTGTGCAGGCAATTTTTATGAGTTAGTCTGTTGTTACACTCTCATGACTTGCTTCAACTTGTAACTATATTATGAGTGGCTTTTATTCGTCAGCAATGGGAGCATTAGGCTTCATTAGGCCTCTTAATGAGGAAGAAACAGATATGTATGAGTACAGCATCTAACTGTACTGTGGCATGAGTTTTTTTCATGGGTCACTTGAATTAGAGCACTTCTTTTATCTCCTTTCATCTTACTGCTCTGGCTGAATAAAAACCTGGCGTCTGGTGTGCTGACTTGTAGTTTTGGCTAAACCTCCTGATGGTTTCCATGGACTTCTTTTGTTTTGACCTTTCATTAGATTCCTTTGGGAAGAATGCTTCAGTGTCCATCTCCTTGTATCCCTCTGCCCTCTCAGCAGGGGAAATTGCAGCACATATTCACCAAGCGCGTAGTACCTACATCAAATGCACGTCTTTGAAAGATGCATGAGAGCACTATCAGAAAGAGGTTGGCAAACACTCAGTGTACTGGCATGCAGAAGATAAGATTAAGCATTTTCTCTTCAGGAAAAAAATTTTTTAGTCCTAGGGATAAAATCAGGATAGTTGGTCAAGTCTACATGCCTAAATCATTGTTCATCCACGACAATGTGTTTTGGACTAGCACAGAAAGATAGCCAACCCAAAAATATGGCACTGGTTTACATCCAGGTGGAAAACATGTTCCCTTTGGTTGTAGCAGAAGGATCTCTTGTGCTGAAAGAAGTCACAATGTGTGGAGCTAAAAAAACCCCAAAGAACAACACAACCCCATCAAACAAACAAAAAAAAAAAATGAACATAAAAACCCCAAACAAAAACCAACCAACAAAAAAAAAAAAAAAAAAAAAAAAAAAAAAAAAAACCCAAAAAAAAAACAAACAAAAAAAAAAAAAAAAAAAAAAATCCAGACCCAAAAAAACCCCAAGCCACCCTAAAAAACCAAAACCTTGCTGAAACCCCCTGTAAAGTTTTATATGGATTTAAGGAATGAGAAGAAGATTTCTGTGGTGGAGAAGCTCCACAGGTGAGGCTTTTAAGACTAGAATCTAGACTTAATGAGCATATGGAAAGGAGTTCATATCTCTGCTCCTCTTTCTTGATTAATACTTCTATGCACTTGCTTTAGGAACAGCCTGAAGTGTTCATTTGACTCATCTATAGACGTAGCTGCCCTATTCTGTCATGAAATTAAATGCAATTAAAGTAAATCATAGAATCATGGAATAGTTTGGTTTGGAAGGGACACTTTCCACTAGCAGGTTGTTCAGAGCCCCATCCAACCTGGCTGGGGACACCTCCAGGCATGGAGGATCCAAACTTGTCTGGACAACCTATGCCAGTCACCACCCTCACATTAGTGAATTTCTTGCTAATAGCTCATCTAAATCAACTCTCCTTCAGTTTAAAACACATCCCCTCTTGTCCTGTCACTACAGGCTCTTGTAAAAAGTCCCTCTCCTGCTCTATCATTGACTCCCTTTAGGTACTGGAAGGCTGCTCCAAGGTCTCCCCAGAGCCTTCTCCAGGCTGAACAATCCCAGCTCTCTCAGAGGTGCTTCAGCACTGTGACTCTCCTCTGGACCCACTCAATGGGTGAGTCTTGTGCTGAAGACCCAAAGCTGGGAGCTACCTGCTAACTCCTGCAGTGTTCTTAGAACTTTTTAGTGTGAAGTCCGAGACACTTCTGTGCTCCAGTTGAGGGGCAATTTGTAACAAAATTGTACTGTGTGGCCCAAGGAGAGAGGTGAATTAACATTCTCCTCTAGGAGAAAATTGTTCTTGGTAAAAGTCATGTAAGATTGGTGCTACCGAGTGGGAAGACCCCCCTGCCCCTGCTTGCTTGGCACAGAACTACTTCCATTTGAGAGATCTTCAGACTTGGGGATTTGATCCACTTTTTTGTGTCTCTTCTGCCCTGTT
Organism: Irena cyanogastra; assembly: GCA_013397155.1. NCBI lineage: Eukaryota > Metazoa > Chordata > Aves > Passeriformes > Irenidae > Irena > Irena cyanogastra. The sequence goes on from VWZV01014296.1 coordinate 213,255, forward strand.
AGATTCTGATAGTCATAAGGTTCTGTCCAGGTAGGAAAAAAGCCGTCTTTAGTCCAATACTGTTCTCACAGTCAATTTGCTTGTGTATGTCCTGTCTGTAAGGACATATATCAGAACCATAGTTAATTCATAGTTAATTTCAGTTAATTAAAACAGTTTTAATCTTGAGGTCTCCTATGCTAAACTCCACTGTTTTGGTTTTTTTTATTTTTTCCCCTGGACCTTAACGAAGTCCTGTTTTTCCCAAAACCAGATTCCTACTAAGATGGTATGAAATTAATTTTATCACAAGCTGATACTTCATACATAATGGTATGCAGATATGTGACATAGACAAAAGTTAATCTGTATTTTGTTTAGCTCTGTTGTGATATTACACTTGTTTCGTTTTTTATTTGTCACAGTGAAAGAGTGTCCAAACTACTGTATAGTGAGGTATGTCTGTATTGACAACTTAAACCAAATTCTTATTCTGTGAAATAAAACTTTTAAAAAATGCATTGTGCAAAATCGGTATGGATTCCATAGAGATGCTCACTGGAAGAATCCTTTAACTTTATGCTGCTACTAAAAGAAAGGGGTTTTTATTCCAGCTTTTTGAGTGGTAGTACGGACCTGTACATTTTGTTACCTTTTTTCATTGATGCAACTTACCCATGATTGAGATCTCTTCTGTGTAGTATCTCAGCATCTCTGTCCTGTACAGGCTACTTAACTCTCTGTCTAAAAATAGTGTTTTGAGAGTAATTTTACCTGCAATGCAAAATTTAAGATTGTAACATTCATATTGATTTAGAGATACCTCTACAAAAGTGGTGGTTGTTATGAAATAGGCTTATTTCTTGCTTTGCCAAAGAAAGTGAACATGAAAAGTTGCATAACGTGTAGCACACTCCTATCTGTGTCTCATGCATTTTCTCATCCCTGTTTCCAATTGAGAATGTTCTCCTTATTGGTGGGAATGCAAATTACACGTTTGTAGTGTTTCCCATAGGAGTCTTCCTGAGTTTTGTGTGACTTTTTCTGTTTCATCTGAGTGCAGCACGAATGGCAGGGAATTGCCAGGTGAATTGCATGCTGCATTCCATCTGCTATCAGCCTTTTTCTTGAACTTATGAATATGTTCTTCCAGGGAAGCACTTATCTGTTGGTCACTTATGAAACTTGGCAGCATTAAGATATGTATAGCTGCAACACTGAATCTTCCACTGACTTGTGAAATGTTAGCCTTGAATACAGCTGCAAGGCAGGCTGCCAAGTGTGGGAGGGCACTGCTGGAATATCTTGTACTAATACAGATGAGAGCAAGAAGTACTGGCTTTTAATGGTCCGTGTCACTCTGCTAAAGTGGGTCCATATTTTCAGATGAGGTACTGCCTTAAAAATCCAGCCCAAACCAAAAACTAACCAACCAAAAAAACCTAACCCCCAAAGCCCTAGCAAAACAAAGCATCAACCTTGCTTCAGTTATCCATCCTTCTAATTTTTGAATTATTCTTTAAGAGATGCTGTGAGTTGCCAGGGAATTTGGAAACACAAAGTAGAGAGTGTAGCCACAGAGCAGAGAACAGGTGTAGGGTTTTAGCAAATAATATCAAATCCTTCTGTTTTCCCATATACAGGACATGCAAACCTACAGTAATATTATTCCTTCTTCTCTTGTTCTAACTCACCTTTCCCCCCCCAGCTGCTATAGGTTAAAGACAGCTTTTTCCCTAGAATGGCTTACAGAGGCAGGTTTGGTGGCTGTAATTATAGCTCGTAGGTTTAGTGATCTTGATGCAGACTTTAAGTAGGATTTGAAGCAGAAGGGCCATCAAACCAAACTACTCAGATTTTAGGCTGTTCCTACAGGGAGGCTGGGCAGTCATCTTTTCTTCCATTGAAGTTCAAAGGAAGTTTTCATATGCTGCCTGTTCCCTTACCATCGCTCACTTTTTGTTATGTGATGTTGTGCATTAGCTAAGTAAGTTCTTGAAGTGAAAAGTGATTTGAAGGAGTAAGAAGGTGTATGTGAGGAGCTTGTCTTTTGGGCAGCAAACTAGCTGGATGGATCACTGGGGTATGCCAGAACTACTGAGAACTTTGTTACCTATGTAATTTTATAATTACTTAGGCTGTTCCTTATGATGCAGGAAGAGAGCCAAATATTTGGCTGCTGGAAGTGGTGTGAAAACTTCGGTTGCTAAAAGTACCATGTGAAGTCCTTCAAGCCACAATGTTTGTAAAACAATGATTTGCATTGTTTCCATAATAATGTGAGTTATTTTGCAGATAGGTCTCTAGCTAGTAATTTCCTGCAGTTTTGAGAGCCGTGTTGGAAATGTAGTCAGTTTTTGTACAGTGACATTTTTTGTGTGTGCATTATATTCCTGGATTTTCTGTTGATCGTTATTGAGGTAACTAACTGACTCATGCAACAAATGGAATACATTTTTTGTCACTTTTTTTTAAAATTGCAGTTACGGAGGTTAAAAGTACAGGTCACGTAACAAGATGATAAAAGTTTAACCATGTCTTAAAGTTCTGCTTTTCATCTTTCACTTTTTGAATTTTAATGCGTTATTGGTAAATTGTTTCAATATGCAACTTTATTAAAGTAGCTTAAATATTTTGAGTGTGTAATGCCTGGTTAAATAATATCTCGGGATTTTGTTTGTTTGGTTTGCTTTGATATTTTTGATGTGGGATTTTGTTTGTTTGTTTTTTCCCCCCTAAGTATTTTTAAATTAATTAAATTCTTGAGGTAATCACTAAATCATCAGCAGAAAATAAATGTCGCAAGTACACATCAATTTGGCAGTTAAGGTCTATTTCATGCAGGATACGGTTCCAGAGGTACTGCCTTACACTTCTGTTTTTGTTAAATGGAAGAACCTCTTCTAACAGTATATTTGTGAGTGAATTGCAAGCTAGAAATTTAATTAGTCATTAATTAAATTAATTAAGGAAAAATAGCTTCTGTATCTTTAAACCGATGTTATAAAAATGTTAGCCTGTTGGCTTTCTTTTTGTCCCTCATCACATTTTGAGACGAATAGGAAGAGTGGCAGGGAAAGAAAATCACATTTATACTGAATTAAAGTAATCCAGATGTATTCAGGAGGAGTACCTGACCAGGCTAAAATAATGTTGCTGTTTAGAAGAAGAAGCCTTTGTTAAATTAAGCAGAAGAAATACCACTCACAATGTATTTAATTTTTAAGTCTTCATTAGTGTGAGTGTTCACAAATGCCTTTTGCATAAAAAGGTTGTGTATTTCTGGTTGCAGTTAAGTATGATTGCAGACCATCTCAATGAAACAAATTCCTGTTTGGCAGCTGCATCCTCAAATAATGGTGTAATTTAGTCTAAGCTGTTCTGTGCTTCCGTTCTCTGAAAACAAAGGGGGCTGGTGCAAAATAAAAAGTGTAACTAAATGTTCTTGAACTATTGTGTACCTTGCTTTACACAGGAAGATCTGTTTTGTAAATTTGACTAAACTGCTGGTTTCCTTCTTAACTCTTAATGAAGCTTCATAAAGTACTGTTTTCTGGAGTTTGGTTTCTCAGTATGAGAGAGGTAGCTTAAAGAGTACGTGGATTGAACTTGTATTTCCTAGAGAAAAAGTCAGAAAGTTAATAAACCGTTATCATCTGGACTAAAATGTTATTATTTCTTTCAGTCCACTCTTTAGAAATGTACTTGCATTGTGGACTCAATTTCAGACTTGTTAAGATTCAATTTCATGAGTGCAGGCTGAAATAGGATTATGTTACACAGGTGTGAGAGTGGAGAGAGGGGAAGAGAAAGGGATAGCAACATCTTACGTTAGGTCTGAAGAATAAGAAACCTGTGCCTCAAGTTGTGCCTTCTTAAAAATACTAGCAATAAAGGAAGATATTTGTGCTTCTCCACAACTTCATCTGCTTTCTGCAGTTTAAGGTGACTTTCTCTTCTATTAGAGAACAGATAAAAGTTCATGCCAAGTTAAATTTAGGATGTGAGTTATGTTGAACTGAGATAACTAACTGTCCCAAGAGAACTGAGAATTGAATGAAGGTGGTGGCTTAGTTTCCACAGCTGTCTGGTTCCTTAGTAGACAGAGAGTCTAAAATAAGGATGTGTTTCTCTGGGGAGTTGAATTTTCTCTCAGATGTATTTTTGCTTGGTAAATACAGCTACTGAGGTTTGCGAACTTGGAGGCTGCAACTCATTAGTGTTGAAAAGAAACAAAGGGAAAACCAAAATATTCCTCTCAAAACCTGGAGAAAACTGCTCATCACCGTTCACTTTTTTTTTTTTCTCCAGGAGGAATTTAGCTAATTTAGCTAAATTTACTAATTTAGCTAAAACTACTGTGTGGGGAAGTTGGAGTAGTCAAACCTTAAAAATTTCCAGAAATGTCTGCTAGGTTGCATACAGAATTCCTTTGCAATTGCACAGAAATTACTCTTATAAAGTTCTGCTTCTTATTTTGCCACTGTATGTGTGTGCTGAACAGTGTCTGTGAGTAGTGGTGTGGTAAGAGAGTAGGGTGGGTTAAAAAAGCAAAGTTGAAGGATGACTTGTCACCAGCCTAGGGAAGTGGTGGAGTCACCATCCCTGGATGTGCTTAAGAAAAGCCTGGATGTGGCGCTCGGTGCCATGGTTTAGTTGAGGTGTTAGGGCTGGGCTGGACTCGAGACTGAAGGTCTCTTCCAACTTAGTGATTCTGTGAATTCTGTGAATCTATGATTGAGTTGATGTTGTAATTAAGGGCCAGAATGAAGAGAGCAAAACTGAGCACTGTTGTGGCCTGGATATCTTGAGGCCAAGAGACACTTCTGCAAGCTGTTCACAAGACAAGGGTGACACCCTGCAGGGCTTTGTGCTGGCCAAAGGCAGTGAGTGATGGCTGGCTGCTCTTTGTGGCTGCAGAAGGTTCTCCCAAGTGTTTTCTCTCAAAATGTGTTAAGATTTTGTTGCATTGTCTTCTCTGTGTTTTTGGATGCTGATCAGTCATGGACACCTACAGTGTTGAAGGGTTATGAGGAATGAGCACAAATAATGTGCAATACAGGAGTGAGCTAACTGGCTGAAGAGAGGAAAGAGCAGAGGGATACTGGTAGTTGAAGAGTTAAGATTTTTGAATTTTATTTTGAGTTAGTTTCTTTGTGGAGTATGTAAGATTTTTACTCTGAAGGCAATTTCGTATTAAGCAAAACTTAATATGAATTTAGCACTAAGATAAAAAAGGTCATGCCCACTCTACCCCCAATAAAGAGCAATGTATCTCTTCAGGGAGAATGTCCTTGGTTGGTGGGGGATTGTTGATAGCACCTGAGTAAGTGACATTAATGCAAAAAAATTTAAAAAGCACAATACTTAGGATTTTATACTTCTAAAAAGACACAGTTGTCAATAAGTGACTAATTCTTACACTAAAAATATTTTTTAATTATTGAAGCCTTGATTTTATACATGCTGTAAAAGACTCAGCCTGTTTTACATAGTAATTTTAGATATGCACATTCTCTTTTGTGTTTGGCTCATAACCTTAAGGCGTTAAAATGGATCCACCTTTTTTTTTTTTTTCCTTCCCCAGAGGAATACAGCATGTTTAGGGGCTGGCCTTTGTCTGTCATGCATTCCCACCATAACAGATTTAGCAAACTGCAGCTGAGAAGTTAGACTAGTTTGTACTTTGTGCTGCTTGTGGCAGGGAAAAAGCTTTTGTTTTCGCTGGATCACTGGCATGTGGATTACTTTGATGCCAGAAAGCATACAGTTGTGCTGCTGTCTGTATTTTCAATGAAAGAATGCAGGCAAGAACAAACAGAAATCCTAAGAAGGAGCTTTCTGTAGAATCTCCACAGAAGGGCAAGGATGCAGGTCCTTGTGAAGTGCAAGCGGAGAGTCCTGTGGTTGTGCTGGTAAGAATTCTTTAAACAAGCTGTCTCTTCCCTTTAATAATTCCAGTTCTCTCTGTCAATGAAAAACTTCTTAATCTGATGCTGAGAGAAGTTCCAGCATTCTCACTTGTGAATAATTTGCATTTAAGATTTAGGTTTGATTCTCTGTGTGTAGTCTGCCTTTTTAATTGATTTTTACTGTTCTGGTTTACCAGATCTTTGGTTCTCTTTGAGTGTGACTTTGGAATTTGGCTTTCAGACTAGCTGCTTTTCAGTCTCTTCTGTCTAGCATATTCATACATCTCTTTGAACCTAGCATGAAAACTACATATACTTTAAAACTCTTTCTAGCACCTCTGTTTTTTAATTGCCCAGCATATCTTCCAATTAATATATCTTTGAACTTCCTAAAGTTCAAGTGTGTAACAGTTAAATGTTACTTAAATGATCAAAGAACTATCTAAATAACTAATGTCTACTTCTGTTAAAGTATCTATCTGTTAAAGGACTTATTTTTCAATTCTTTCAATGCACATTATTGAGGAATTTAAAGTTTTAAATAGCTTCCAGTGAAGGAAAAGGAAATTTTCTGTATGTGGGGGAAATAATCAAATAAGAACTATTTTGTCTGGAACACTGCTAGATACTTAGTTCTGTTGGAACTTTAGTAGTACAGCAAGAGAACGTAGTAAGTGAGCTGTAATTAATCTACCAACTCTCTTCAGAGGAGGATTCATAAACTAGTACTTGTATATCAGTAGAAAGGAGTACTTTGATAGTTCTTACTAAAATTTCAACTTTATTTAGTATTATTTCATGCTTAATTGCTGCTGCTGATGGTCCTCTCTTTGTCTGCCTGTAGTTGAAGTTAGTGGGGTGATCCTCAAATTATAGTGTTCCCCCCTCTCTTATTTGAGCTTCACACTATGTATTTAAGAATTGAACTAAAACATTTTGGCCATCTGTATTTAGTAATACTCATCGGTAACTTTTTGGGAATTGTTACTGTATATAACTGAAAGCTTACATGTGTGCTAGTAAAACAAACTTTCTTTTCCTTGTCACTGTTTTTTTTTTTTTTTTGTTCTATTCAAAGAGTTGTTAGTAAAATGTGGGGGTTTTTTTTGGATGGGTGTGTTCTGATTTCTGGTCCAGATTTTCATCAGTACAATATGAGCTAATCTTCTGTGTGCTTTCCTGCCGTTGGAATGTTTAACTTTATTTAGAATTGTTTTTATTCCCCCATGAATACTCAGAGAGGATATTAGTGTTTCTGCAGATACTTGGAGTACTGCAGCTAATCAGCAAGGCACATGTACTTATTTAAGAAGAAAAATAGTATAAAACAATACTATGTTTACTTATCACCATTTATCAAGTACCTCCTTATAATTTTTCAAATGCTACTTAATTTAATGTTCATAGAATAATACACCTCCAGTGTTTGCCCTCATTTTTTCATTTTTGGATGAAGTGCATGCATTCAACACAAAGGTCAATATTTAAAGGGCAGAATATTTAGGTTTTGCATAGATCACATTAAAAATGTCTTCGCTGTCATTTCAGTTAGTATTTTGGTATTAATGTTTATATATATAAACACACACAAGTGTATATGTAATATAATTATAGAACACTTTTGTCTAGTTATTGGGGAAGGCTAGATGAAGTGGTGCAAGTAACCTGCAGCAAGTGTGCTGCCAGGCACAAAGCGAGAAGTAAGTTGGTATGTTTTGTTTGACATTGACATTTGGGTCCATTTTTATTTCACTGGGCTGTGATGTTGCAATACAATTTTACTGGCACAGTGAAGGTAGGTACCCTGTCGTTGGTGCAGGGTGCAGTAAGGTAATGACTAAGACTGACAAAGTTTCTAGTTGCTGTAACAAATTTTAAACAGCAGAATTTCTTGTTTCCTGGGTTAAAAATCTGGGAGTTACATTAGATAGCAATCCTCAAAAGCATGTGAAACAGTGGGCTTCTGATTTACTCTAGTAATACTTCTCATTGACTATTGTCTAAAGCATTCTTTAAAGTGTGGATGTATTCCTTTTGTGGAAAGATGATGTGATGTGCCTAGCAGTCAATTTAAGTCAATCTTTATAAAGATGAGCTAGAATCAGCTGTCAGGAAGCAACAGGTTTTTTTGACATATTAATTTATGTCATACTAATTTAATGCTTTTAAATGTAGTTCACTGAGAGTCTGTTGGAGTATTGAGGGAACTGGGTATTTATAACTGGAAGGATCCCATGTGTTATTGGAACAATGTTATTTGATTGAGTGCTGTGCCTGAGCTAACATTTCCTGATTAGGTGGGTTGGGTTCACAGAAAGAGTCATCTGCTGCTTTAAGTGCCAGTATGTCAGTGTGTGTGCTCTTCTGTGTCCCTGTGATTTGAATTACATTGTGTCATAACTGTGCTCTTGAGGTTAACAAGTGAGAAGAGCCCATGGAAAAAGCATTTAGATTTTCCAGGTGGAGCCTCAAAACCCTGCTTGGGATGAGCTGCTGGTGTGCTAGCTGTTGTAGAAGTTATGGGATGAGTATGCCTGATGTCCAGCTGCATTTTGACAGTCACAAGTAGTAACTGCTTATCAAAACAGTGTGTGTTTCTGGGAAGTTGGATCTTTTGGAGGTCATCTTTCTGCTTGGAAACTTGCTGGCAGTTTAAAATGTAATAGTTAGAAGTAAGCTCTAGGATACAAGTGATTTCTTGAATTAAATTTTAAAACCTCAACCTGGGCTATTTATTTTGTGTTTATTATGGGACAGTAAGATACATGGAGCTGTTACTCATGTTTAGTATTAAATAATCTTATTGTATGTCCACAGGGGCTTTCCTCAGGGCACTATTAAGATATACATAACACCTGTTCATGTATTTATATCCTCCTTCCTGCTAGTGCCATTTTACTCCTTATGGAAACTTGTTAATTTGCAGCTGTATTAGCCAAACATATTTTTATAAGGTAGATCATATTTTGTAGCAGGAGGCTAACAATATTCAGTGTGCTTAGCCTTACCATCTTTTGTTTTCTGAGAACAGAATTGGACAATAACAATTGTCTCAATTTAAGTGTGCAAGAAAAACATGTACGATGGGGTTTTTTCTGTAATATGTAATGTAGGTAATCACTGAACTCTTAGCTTAAAATTTATTTTGTCTGATGGATTTTGATACTGCTTGTCTAAATATGTATACTGTATTCTGACAGATTAAAATGCTTGCTGTGTGGGTGTCATGAGTGCTTTTTTGAACTATTTCCTATTTCTGATAAGTTTCCATGCTTATAATACTCAGGCAAAACCCAAAGTGATACGGCAGAAAATTTGCTCTTTTATCTTTCAGAAATATAACATTGGCTGGCTCAAGACCAGCCATGAACACCTATGCTCTTAGCGTTTTAGTAGATTACAGAAATAAACATGTTGTTGGCTGCAGATTAATAGGAAAAGTTAAGCCTTGTTGTAAAGACCGACTTTTAGTGCCTATAAACTTGATGTTGCAGTTTTAACTGGGCTGAGTTTTATCTGTATCTGCTGGTCCATAAATCGTATTTAACAATCGTGTAACTACCCGTCATATTTTCTTTTATATTACATGAAATAAAAGACCAGATTTTTTTTTTTTTGTGTGTGTGTGTGTAGAAGAGCCTGAGAGAGAATCTGCTTCCTTGTGCGGCTTTATGTCTGGCTAAATGCCAGTATCACTGTGTTGTTTATTGTTTTCTTTTTTCGTATCTGGTTGAAACTGATAAAACATCCTCTTCCTTTTGAATCTGACAGATGACTAAGAAAGAAATGAGTAACATTTAGGAAAAACCCGAGGAAGAGAATTCTTCATTAATTTTTACATAAATGATATTTCTGCAAATCAAGCACCTCACTGATTAAATAGGAGAAATCTGTATTTAAGACCTCAGCTCCAGTGGGCTTTAGATTCTTTAAAAGCTTCTCATGAGGGAGGATTTTTTTTTAATCTTGTGTTTACATCATGCAAACAAAATGTAAGCAAAATTTATATTCTTTTAAGCGTCCTTTTCGTAAATTTTATAGTTGTGGTAAGCCAGTTTTGTGACTACAGGGCAAAGAGAGGCATTTGCAATTAATTGGATGATCTTTAAAGCTGCCTTTTTGAGTTTTGAATTAGCTGTGCTAGACATGTGTGTGTTTGCATGCCCATGAAATAATTTAGTTGCATTGCCTTTAAAAGTAATCCTTTTTCTCTGGTTTTGCTGGTAAAATGAGAAGCCAGAACTAGCTTTCTTCCAGTCTTCACCTGTCACCTTCCTAAGAGAATTAACAGGAGGATGGACACGGCTCCTCAGCACCAGGGAGAAGTGGATGAGAGTGCTGATCATGTGCAGCACCATGTAAAAATCCATTACCCATGTGAGATGGCAGCTTTCCCTTGCTTCCAGGCTGTGGAACTGGGGCTGTGATCTATCCACTTGCTAGTTCAGATAGTAGGTGTACTGGTATGTGAGCTTGCTGACAACATTACCGTGCATGTGTTTATTTGTTCCTTTGAAAAGCTCCCCAAATTGCCACAAGTGGTGACACAGCCATCTGATCAGCGTTTCAGACACAATCTGACTGGAATGCCCCTGGTTGGAAGGAATTCTCTCCAGCTAGATCACCTCCTAATCTGTCACAAAACCACTGGCACAGTTGCTGGTCTTAGTGTGAGAAGGCTCAGAAACGTGCCACAAGAGAGGGGAAGCATCCTTCTAGTGTCAGCCCTGCTTTTAATTAGTTTAAGCCAATTGTGAAGCCAAACCTTTTAAGCTAACTGCAGAAACTGTATACACAAATCAAACAGTCCTTCTCTGCTGGTCATGTTTTAGGCACAGTTTAATTTGAAGTATTTATTTTTGTTTCTCCTAAAGGTCAGTCATCCTGCACCACTCTCAAACCAACCTGTCACCACAGCATGTTGTTTATAATTTCTCATGATAAACTCTTGAGAAGGAATGGTCTCATGGGAAAGGCAAACTTGACCCAATGGAGTGACTGGGCCACGTTACTCTAGCAGTCTCTAAACCTTGCTTTAACTGAAGAAAGTGTAGTGCATAAGAGCTCAAGATCAGTGGTTGGCTCGTGGGCATCTTGCTTGCCTGGATAGGTAGAGAGAGACCTGTTACACTGAAAGTGAGAGAAAGGTGAGCAAAGGGTGTTTTGTTTTCTGGCTGATGTGTTACTTTGTACCTCATTTATAGACCAGTAAAGTTTGAAATGCTCTTTGTATTCTGTTATCTCTGTGCTTAAGGAAGAAAATTTGTGATGGACAGTTATTGCCTTAGTGAAGAGCTGGAAGAGGTGAAGTTACTGTAATTTATTTGGAATCAGAACTGGTTGTGACAATCCATTAAAGTGGATTTTGTGAAGGGGTAATTTTGCAGTGTCAGTATGTAGGAAATGTTTCAAATAGTTGGGTGGACAAGGTGTTAAGGAAGTGTGGGGCACATAATTTCATTAGCTTGGGATTCACTGCAGCAGTCTGAACACTCAAATGCAAACTTGCAGCCAAAATATTTTGCATAAATTAGTACATTAAAGAAAACATAATCTTTTCTTAGGTTGTGTTTGCCTTATGTTTTTCTGAGCTAAATTGTCCAACCATTTCAGCTGCAGATGGGTGCATGAAATAAGCCTTTTCTGATGGACACTGACATTAGCTCTTGGCTTTGTGATAACTCATGTTTGTGAATGACAGGAGAAGATGAGGCAGTAGCTGGGGTTCAGGTGATAAGCTCTCAAAACGTGTCAGTTTGTACAATTGTACAATATGGAGTGAACTGAACAGCCCTTCTCCATCTCCTCTGCGGAGAAAGATGCCAAACACAACATAATAATCATGGCTCTTAGAAGTATTGGTCTGTTATATAGCTAATGAACTTCTAGTAAATCCTTCCTTTGTGATTGTAAATGCTAGTTATTTTTCTTAGGAAAACTACATTTTGTTAATAATTTTTGGAGACTTTTCCAGACTTTGCTTTTTTTGCCTCTTCAGCTGTTATGATTTGTTATGTTCCCACATTTTTCTTGCCAATAAAACTACTGTGTGGTACACATGAGGGAGTCTCAAATAGCTTTTAAATAGCCTGTGAACTAAGCCTGAAAACTTTGGTAATTTTCTCTGACCAAAGCTTTCCTAATTTCTTGACAAATAAATTTACTTGATTCACTTTTGGATTAAGAAAACACCTGTAGGGTTTCTCAGGAATATTATTAATATACTTGTGATTAACAGCAGTTACTGATAGAGATATTTGTTCTGTGTAGGACAATTAGAATTTGGAAGGTTATTGTCATGAGTTATATAAAACAATATGTAAAGCTTGTCTTGTCATTTTACCTATAATGATGGCAGAAGCTGGTCTTGCTGCTGCAATTATCTTTAATACACCTTACCTGTAAATTAGTACCACTGATCTTGAGAAAGTAGTATAGTTTGTAAAGTCTCTTGTAATTGTTGCTTGTAAAAAAAAAAAAAAAGTAATTTTATGTCTGGTACTGTGATGCTGAATTTTAGTTGCAGAAAGTTCAAGCTAGATTGTAACCCCATCTTTACATTGATTTGCACACTCCAAGGCAGAACTGCCTTGTTCAGAGCTCTGTCTAAAGCTGCTCTGCCATCTGACCACTCAACAGAATGCTTGGCAGGGTGAAGGTTTTTCTCTGTCTGATTGTGCAGGGGCAGCTGTAATGCCTCATCTGTGGAAAGGGATTTTAATGTGCAATCAATGCACAGTTACTGAGGAAAGCTACTTGTGCAATTAAGAGGGATGTAGATGGCCTATGGGAATTTTGAAAAAAAAAAAACCAAAAAGGAGGGATGTCAATTAGCCTGCCCTTGCTGCAGGTTACTGCTGAATTAAAGCACAGCTCAGTATTTGAGCTAAGGCTATTTTCATTCTTGTTAAACCCAGATCAGAGCTTTCTGGGCTGTATCAAGCTAAGGCAGCCATCAACATTAAGACACTAGTAATTTTTCTATAATTTTTTTTTTGCAGTGAGAATACATATGTGATTATGCCAATACGCTCTGGCTTACTAGATTTTGTGGAATAGTTCTGAAGCAATCAGCATGCTTGTCTCTAATTGTCACTTGCACTTCTCCATATGGTGTAATATGACAAAGTCTGCATTGTCAATATTGTGTGTTTTTGATGTAGAGTCAATATAATCTTGCCAATCTTTTAAAGAGTAATTTCTAAAATAAATCAACAATTATAATTTTCCCTCAATATACCTGCATTTATTTTGATTTTTTTCTTTTTTTCTGTAGGCAAAACCAAAGCTTATAGAACCAATAGACTATGAAAATGTCATCGTTCAGAGGAAAACACAGATTTTGAATGATCCTCTACGTGAGATGCTACTGTTCCCTTACGATGACTTCCAGGTAATTTAATCCACTCTGGTTTTGTTCTGGGATTTTTTTGTTTGTTTGGGGGTTGTTTTTTTTTTTTAACCACAGGTTTTAGTAGTAGTAGCCATGAGGTGATAACTCTCTATTTCTTTGTTTCTTAACTCTCTTTAGCTCCAAAAATCCCCACAAAATCTTCGCAGTGAGTCCCATTACCCTGCTTGATTTATTCTTCTGAGTACAGAAGAAATAGCACAATTTCCTAATCTGACCAGATTATAAGATATGCTTCTGCAACTCAGCAATTTTACTGCCTTTTGAAGTAGATGGTCAGTGACTTGTAGATATTCCCCCTCCCTTTCTGATGTAGGAAATTATGTGATGTCGATTTTAAAAAAGCATCTGCTTTCTTTAATTCTTAAAGAGTTTTTCCCCTGCTCTCAATAGTGAAGGACATGAACCTGTTCAAATGCAGTCTGCTACTCTTAGCTGCATCCTCCCAACCAAGACTGTGTTCTAGCAAAATACCCCTTGCATAACAGAGTTTCTGACTCGATTAAGCCAGACTTAACCAAGCTTTGTGATGATCTTGTTATATTTTTTTAAATGACAATGTTTATCTAAATAAATAGTTTATTTAAGTACACCTTTTAAAAAAATCTTCTTGTACATCTCGTTAGGATAACTACCAAGCATCTTAGAGACTGGAGTTGGACTAAATAGTGAGGAAAGTCTCTTGTCCACATGCCCATACCTGCAATCAAAATGTCCATTTCAAAAGCATACAGACATCTGAACACTCTGTAAATTAATTTTATTCAGCCAAGTAGCTGAAGCTAAGTTTGTCTACCATGGGGGAAGTTGATGATGAGTTGGTATATTTCTACAAAAGGACATCTAAAGTCCTATAAATTACATGTTGAATTTGTAATGAATTTTCTCTGGCCTATTAGAGTGTTTGCCTGAATGCAGCTGGACTCTCTTTTTGATACAGTCTGGAGGCTTCTTCTTTCATTCTGACATGAATAACTCTACTTGTAGCCTTCCCACTCTGAGCTTAAAAATTTGAGTTTTGGGAAGCTGTAGTTATTTGGAGAGGAGTTTAGGCTTCATGTATTCATAGCCACACATGGAAGTTTATAGGATGGAAGTAAGACTCCTTGAAGGGTGTTGTACTGATACAAGTTTTCTAATAAGGAATCTCTCAGGGTGATGCCCTACACCAGGTGTTTGCTTTGGGACTGAAAAACATGAGTAGGCTACACCACCAAAGTACCCTTCTGAAGTGTGTCTATTCAGTATCACAGATCAAGAGGAATCCAGGTTACCTCTGCCAAGTGTGCTCTGTCTGACTGACTAGTTCACTTACCAGGGTCATTCTGGTGAACCGCTCTGAATTATCAATGGAGAAGGAACAAGCACATTTAGAATATCCTCAGGTGTTTTGTCTGAGCAGTCTGGGGCTATGGCTGAAGTGTTTAACTGCTGTTTCTAGTGACCTCCTGCAAATGTTATCCTCAGGCCTGTATGAACGAAGCTAGTCCATAGCTCTCAGTGTCATTCTTCAAAGGGAATGACTGAATTTTGTCATAAATCGTAATGTCTTTTGTCATCCTTTGTTTGGATTCTGTGGTCAGATTTTCATCAAGACAGGCATTAAAGTGTGTGTTACATTGGAAGATTTCCTTCAAGTAGTCACAGTTTTGGAATATAGTCAGTTTTTCTGTTTCCTTATCCCTCATCAGTATAATATCTGAACAAATGTTCTGGATTTCCCCAGTTTTGGCAGAATCTCATTTTATACATGATTTACATGAAGACTGGTTTGTGCTATCAAACTGCATTGTCAAACTTTTATTTCCTTTGAGGACTTGCTGGCACAAACTAACTCGGAATATTTTTGTTGTACACATGACTCGTCTGCACTACTTTGATCTATCTAGCTCATTTTCAACAACACAAAGCATTTAAATCTATCATTCAATGTATTAAGGAAATATTCCAAAGTCAGAGAACAGAAAACTCTTAAGTGCTTATTGTTTTTGTTTGAAAGTTAAACCTCTTAACCCTGCTCAGTTTTCCATAGCCATATTTACAGGTTTGAAACCACTAGTCATTATACAGTTTTCGGTATAATTTGAATAATTGAAAAAAATTATGGCATATTGTTTGCCATTCAGCTTTGCATGTATTTTTTTAATTCCTCTATCTTAACTTGTGGCTGTCACTCAGTGACAGCTCTTGAGTAAGCCATGGCTCAAATGTTTGATACTGGCCTCATCCCCCTCAAGAAAAAATTAAAATAGTGAGCTAGAGCATTTAGAACTACCTGTAAACACACTTAGGACTCTTTATAGGTGGAAATACCTGCCATTGTCTAGAAACCTGTTCAAGCTATTTCCTTTTAGGGCATTCAGTTTTTATCTTTACAAAGATTAAATTGCTTACAATGTAGAAACTCTTGCCTGTAAAGGAAGCCCAGCACTGTTAATTTATAGTGGCATTAAGAGTAAGGGTATTTTGTTCGGCATGGCCCTAAAACTAGCACTTAAAATGGCACAGGAAATACTTAGCTTGCAGTACTAGGTATCACTTCTAGAATCGTTCGAAAATTACAGAAGAAGCTGCATGTTTTCAAAGAAGCACCATTGATGATAGCACCATTGAATTTATGTTAAAATTTAAATTATTTAGAGAGAAATTGGAAAGAAATATTGGTGCTTGATTTCGATTTTTTTCTTTTTCAGGTAATGCAGTTAGATAACTGAAATTTAATTTATTAAGTGTGAGAAGCTAATATTAAAGGAGCACCAATATTAATTTTTAGTCCATATCAGAAATTAATTTTGGAGCTTTTTTGGGTCACATAGCTTTCCTCTCTTCCTCTCTTCTGCTCTTCCTCCAGATTAATATTGTCTAGTGAGGGAAAGGGGGAAAAAACAACACAAATGGGGAAAATAACTTTTTCTGTTCAAGTATGACTGTTCTCTAAACATGCTGTCAGAAGCTGCTCTAAGCTCAAATCATTACCAAAGAAACATTTGAGCAAGGATGGAGCAGAAAATGTTCCAGTCTTGGAAAATTCGTGAAGTTTGAAGGATTGTTCTTTAGCCATCTATCTAGTTACAGGAACCTGTCCAGATTTCCACTTAATTGCATTTGCCATTGTCCCAAACGTGGTTAATTGAGGTTGTGAAACTTGTTTTCTCTCTTTTTATATGTGTTTAATAGCAGTTTACTTTTCATAAGGACATGATGTCTGTTCTGCTTTGTGCAGAGCTTCAAATCCAAAAAAGTAGGCTTGGAATTTTTTTCTTTCAAGTTTTTTTTCCATCATAGTATTATATCAAAATAATAGCAAGATTTGCTTTTCTGTAGTTACCAGAAGAGCTCTTAATCAACAACTTAATCTCCATATATTGGGTCTTTTTAAATTTACCACTTGAAGATTATTTCAGCTGCTTTTCACAAGCTCAAGCCCTGAGTTTTCTGCACTGAATTCACTTACCAGGTTACTCCCTGCCTTGTTCTCAACAAATTCATAGGGACAGACATGTTGTATTTGGAGACATGTTTCGCTGTTGACATTACTGAATTTGCTTTCGTTATTAGTGAGTGGAGTGTCTAAACTTTCTTCATGCTTTGTAATCTGTTCATTTTTAGCTGCATTTTTGTCCTGTTTTTCATTATGGTGCCTATACAATGTGTTTGTTAATTATGATAATAGAACCACTTTCCTGCCACCCATTGAAATATCTCTGTTAATGTTCTTGCTACTCTCAATCACAACAATGCTGCCAGTTTTTCAAGGCTATCCCTCTTCTAGTCTCTGGGTGAGAAGAGCCATCTCCTTTGTCACAGTGAATGACTTTATCCATTGAATATTCTTGTATCCAAGTTTGTGCCTCTTCATGGCTTCTTGTAAATTTCTCACCTGAATTTCAGTAATTTGCTCAGTGATGAAATGGCTTCATAACTAAATAGCATTAGTTTGAAACAGGCCACCTTCGTGGTGGTGGTGGTCACGTTACAGTAATTTGCTCAATGATTGCAAAATTGGTGATGTTTATGTTAATTGCACAGTGGGTAAATTTTTTAAAGCAACCTTAACCTAAAGCAGTACTAGTGTATATTTGGCAATAAGTCACCCTTTATCTTAAATACCTTTTTTTTTCTTTCAAAATACCTAACTTTTGAGTACTACCTCAATTTTTAAAGGAAATCCTAGAACCATTGAAGGGTTTGGGTTGGAAGTGACCTTAAAGTTCATCTTGTTCTAACCCCCTGGCATGGGCAGGAACACCTTCCACTAGACCAGTTTGCTCAGAGCCCCATCCAGCCTGGCCTTGAACATCTCCAGGGATGGGGCATCCACAGCTTCTCTGGGCAATCTGTTCCTGTACCTCACTGTCCTCATAGTAAAGAACCTTTTTCTAATATCTCATCTAAACTGCTTGCTTTCAGTTTGAATCCATTCCCCTTTGTCCTGTCAAATAATGCAAATGCAGGCTAAATTTGCTTCCAGCAAATAAAATGTGGGTGCATTCCTACCCGTGTTAAATTTGTCTTTGCAAAGTTATCACAGTGTTATTTTGAAGGCAGTTTGGTGCTTAGCTTAGACATCATTTCACCTTTGTTATTTTTGGGTTTGAGCCATTTGGATTTAACACACTTTCACTTAAAGCTCTCAGCTTTTATTTAATGCAAGTTAAGTACTTCTGAAAATAGATATTATGCCAGCTTTGCAGAACTAAAACTAAATCCAGGTCGTTCTATGAGAAGGCACATCTTCAGTAGAGGAAAAGCAAAAAAATGTCCAAGGTACTCCTTGATTGACTTGGTGAAATGTTCTTGCTGCTGTTCTCTATTCTGAGACCTGAACATATCCTAAATCCCTGGGACTCAGTCAGAAAGTTGTGTCAGTAAGAGTCTGTTAACCGTGTGCCTCAGTAAGTGCATCTGAGTCCTGGCTCATGTTAAAAGTGACCTTCCTTAGTTTTGACAGCAGAGTAATTGAAAGGGTTTTTAAATTTTCTTTGAGAGCACGAGACAAACACTTTGTAGTTCCTGATGCTGCCATAAATCAAATGATCACTCAAAACCAGAGAGTAGAAAAGTCTCATTTCTACAAAACAGCTCAGCTGATGTAGTTGTGAAGAGAGTTTGTTGAGAAGACAATCCTTCCTTTCCTAATTTTTCTTCTGGAATATAACATGTATTTATGTGCATGCTTGCTATAAAAATACTGTGGTGCTGCTTAAGTAATTATTTTTAGGAATTTGCTCTAAATTACTGTACCTCACCCATTGCATTTCCTGGCTCTTTGATGCACTACTGCAGCTGATGGATGTGCTGAGGAGGAGACGGATGCATTAAGACGATTACTGATATGAACAAAATTGACAAGTTAGATTCTTCTGTTTTGTCACCAGTAATGATACAGTACTAAGATAAAAATCTTTTTACGTGTGAACAACTAGAAAAAAGCCTTTACTACTGTATTTATAGTTGTGTAGCAGGATAACGGCAGCAGACCTTTTAAAAGTATATTCAGCAAATTCAATTTTACAAAATTACGCTACAGTGTTAAAATTTGATCAATGAATTCATGGGTTTCCCATGAAAAGTGCCTGGTAAGATGCTGTTTTACTCTCTGGTTTTTCTTAAAATAATATTTTTTTGGGAAAGCACAGTCTAACTGTATGCTCATAGATATATATAAATACTGCATGTATTATTTATATATTATATAAAATATAAATAATTTCTCATCAAGTATCAGACTATTTCCTAGAAATTCTAGTCTTAAGGTAGTTTACTACACTTAATAGAAGTTTTTATTTCCATAGCTTGTGAAAACAAATACTTAATATGGTTTGAAGATATTTCTAGAATTAAGAAAACTTCACTTTTAAAAGCTGTTAGCATATAAATGTATATCTTCTCGCAGTTTGGGTTTTTTGTTTTTTAACTGTAGTTTGCAAGGTTTATTGGTCCCATGAAATATTTTGGGCTTTGTGGAATTTGTTTTTAATACCTCCCCACCTCCTCCACCCAAGAAGTTAGCATTGTCACTTTTAGTGCTCTAGACTAGATGAATGAGTTGACCATGATTATGGGATTTTTTTTTTCCCCCTTTCAATCTATACTGTAATTGAATGTTCTTACTTAAATACCCTCCCCAGTTAATGGAGTGAGGCTTTGGTAATGACCAAGATAATCAATCACCTTATGGATCAGACTCTCAGCAGAGATAAGGTAATGTGCTTAGGCATTCTTTGTTTCTCAACATTACAAGTGGAGCTTTTTCTTGTCACATCCTTCCTGGATGTGTGAAGTCCTGTAGCTAACAGGTGAGGGACCACAGCCCCCTTCCAGGCCCTGGCTGTGTAAACTCTCTTGTTCACCTTTGATAGCCTAAGCTATGAGATTCCTTTCCACATAGTGCAAAACTAAGTTCTATTGCTGTGTGCTTATTTGCCTTTGTGGTCCAGAAGATTTTGTTAAGTTTTCATCTTTTTCACTTTACAAATGTAAAGTATCCTAAGGCTTACTTCAGCACAAGTCTGAGAGCAGAATTTCATGGTCACAGAGAGATTTCCTGCTCTCTGGCAACCTTCCTGTGCCTCTCTGGGTTCTGACTTGGTAGGCTGAAGTGTATATATATATATATATATATATATATGTATATATATATATATTTTAGTGATCCACACCTTCTCTCTAAACCTGCAGTTAAACAGTGCTAGTCTCGTTTTTTGTCACTTGACATCTGCGTTTGAATTACTCTTGTATTTATATGTCTTACCTTCCTTGAGTAATACTTTTTATGTATAGTAATAACACTACCTTAATGTCTGTCTTCAAAATGTTTGAGTTGTGTTGTCATGGTGGAATTATTTTTTTCGAGTATTTTCTTCCCCATGTTGACAATATAGTGGAAAAAACTGTCCTATGGCATCTGTTTGTCACTGATTCAAATCTTGCGCTTGTTGTGAAAGAAGGAACGTTGCTTGAATGAAAGTAAATTCTCACTAATTGGCTGTTCTGAAGCATCATATTCATAGGATGTTTTCTGCAGAGCTTTTCCTTCATTATAGTGGTGTAACTGAGTGTGGCCATAGTGTGTTATCTTCCCTTTAATTGCAAGTTTCATTCATTGCTTTTGTTGTTTATCAGACAGCATTATTGCAGCGGCAGAGTCGATATATTCGTTCAACAGTTCCTGAAAATGCAGAGAAAGAAGCTCAGAGCCTGTTTGTAACTGAGGTAATACTGAAGTTTCATGTGACTGTGTGTAATAACAATATTATACCTGACTTGTTTTTCTTCTCCTTCATTTACCTTTTAAAACAAACAGAAAAATAAGCCCTGGAAAAAGAATTAAATATTTATTGCCACTTACTTGTCAATTATTTCAAGGCAAAATTTCCAGGAAAACCTAGTATTAAAACCCAGTATCTTTTTCCATTGGTGGCTGGAAAAGAAGTTTTCCAGGATAGCTTTTAATTATTTTGTTTGCGTCATTGGCTTTTGCAGATGGTTCTCCTCCACCTTCATTATGCTTTTGGCTTTTCCAGATGAATGTGGGTGATTTCAGTACATAACACTGGATCTACAATAAATCTGGAATGAATCATTGTGACTTGTTTTTTCTGATAAAGTGTCTCACACCAGCCACTCTTACTTTGTTCATAATAATCTTGTACAGATTGCTGGAACAGGGGTATCCAGAACTGTAACACTTGTGGAGGCCAAAATTCATTATGACTGTTCAACTTGTATGCTATATGTAGAAGAAACATCCTCAACCCTTAAGTTTCTCAGAACTGTTTGCTTGGGTTGGCATTCGTTTGGTTTTGTGAGGTTGTTCTTCATTTATTGTTTTCTTGAAGCCTTTAAGGAATTAAAGGTTCAATTATTTTTCCTTTTTTTGTATTATCTACTGGCTTTCTACTGATATGCTTTAAGCTGATATTTTAACATCTGAAACAAGTAAATGTCTGTTGTAACTCCAATAAAACTGAAGGAGCTCCAGATAGCTGAATCTACATCAAAGTGATTTATCCACAGTGATAAATACCCTTAATACCTAATCTAAACATTTCTGAGATAAATTTGAAGAGGACAGACAAGAGGAGGGAGGAATGTTAGAGGTAATTCATGAAGTTTAATGAGTTTCTGCTGAAACAATTGCTTGGCAAGTATTAAACTTGTGTTTTGAACTATAAAGAAAATATTTACGATTTATTGGATGCTGTGTTTGTGTATATGTAGGTTTATTGTGTAACATAAAATTTTGTATGGAAAGTTTTCTGTCAACAGATTTTGTCAGTTTTATGTTACTTTGTTCAAAGCCAAGATAAATCAGTACTTTTATGTTGTAACAATATGGGTGGAGTAAAATGGTATTTCCTGTGATCTAGATCAGAACTTAATGACATAATTGCTTTTCAACCACTGCAAGCATACAGTTTAAATTTAAGTATTAATTTAATTGCACTGGAAGTATAAATTCAGGAAAAGATGGTTTTGGCTTTCTGTATCACTATGTGCACAATTGAATATTCTATTTTAATAAGGTGTCTGTTTTTGTGCTGACTTGTCTAAGGGCTCAGTCACATATTCAGCTTCAGCTGAGTTTTCTAAAGGCTTGGCCATGTTTTCAGCTGCAGCAAAATGCTGGTTTAACTTTTTGGACGACTGAAGATGGTCAGTCCAGATGCTGAGTGCATTCATAATTTTCTGGTTTTATTAAATACATGTCTAGCAGATGATAACATTCCAATGAAACATATAACTTGTTCCAAAAAGCTGTATTGCATTAGACTATTGCAAAAGGAAGGAAGTGTACAGAATTTTCAGAGATTGATATGTAACCATAATAGTTCATAAACAGGCATGTCTTAAGAGGTTTTCTTGTGCTGTCCATTGAATGCCTTTAATCCTCTTCTAGTTAATACTGATACTTGGTTTTCATTTAAACAGTGCATCAAAACCTACAATTCAGACTGGCATATTGTTAACTATAGGTATGAAGATTACTCGGGAGAGTTTCGACAGCTTCCAAAGTAAGTATGTTTAGTGGCATGATAAATTGAAATTGTGAAAGAACTTTGCATTTAATGTAGACTTATTTACTAGAGAAGTACATTAATATGTGTAATATGTAAACTGAAATATGCTATATCCATGTTTAACGGTCAGTAGAGATGATAAAGACTTGTTGGATGGAATTGATGAACTTGAATGTATAATATCATGTTAAACCATTTTCTGGGAAGGTACTGTAGTAACATTGCCTTATTAACAGGCAAGTCAAAACAAGACATTGTATCGTTGACAATGTGACTTTAACTATGATAACTAAAACAGGCTAATGTTTAGATGAACCTAAAATGGTAATGTCCTGTTTTCATCACTTCAAAGGCAGCTTTTGGAACTCCCTTTAGGAGACTGGGGAATAGAACCAAACTGAGATGGTTAGAGCAGGTTTTCACAAGGATGATTCAAAGTGAAAGCATAACCGACATCTGTTACAAACTTCCTAAACCATCTGCTAGAGAAATGTTTTCCCACTTCTTCAAAATTTTGTAGGAAGAATATTGTTTAGAACCTTAATTCAGAATGTCTGAGAGTAGCTAAATACTTTGAATACCCCAAATCTGGAAGATCTATATCTTCCCCAACTGCTCTCCTGCATCTATCAGCTAAGAAATAGTCACCTTGCCTTGTGGAGAGTTCTGATCTACTCACGGGTTTTGTACAAGTCAGTAGCTGGTTTTTATTTGCTGTGAACAGAAACCACAATAGGAATTTCAAAAAAATGCAGTGTCCTGCAAGGAGCCAGTGGTTGCAGGTGTGAATTCTTACTCATAAGGTATTAGGAGTGGAGTGGATGAGAAGACATTTGTCCTCTTCAGTTAGCACAGTAACAAGCAGAGCAAAAGGGACATGGCAGCCAGATGTACAAATGAGGAAAATTGCTTTCTAAGAAGTAAAACTAAGGAAAAATACATGCTTTTACTTAGTTATTCTTGTGCTCTTTTCTCTTCAGTAGGAAAAAAAAATCTTAATTTTTGCATCAATAAAATATGTAACTAATCACAAAATTCCTAGTACTTCAGAAGCTTTTTCTTTTTTAGTAAAGGGACAAAGCCAGACAAGCTTCCTGTTCATTTATATGAAGTGGATGAAGAAGCAGATAAAGATGAGGTGAGATAATGGCAATTCCTTGCTTTCTCTTGTTTTAATTAAGGATTGTTGGGTGTGTAGAGGTTGTGAGTTTGGTTAAGTGTTGATGTCAGTACATGAAAACAGAGATTAGCTTGAACCACCTTACTGGGAAGCAAATTAGTTATTTTACCTGTCTCCTTTCAAATAACCTTGTTCTCTGGAGATCTGTCAGGTGAGTTAGAAAAAGTTTTGACAGATAATAAAATTGAAGTTTTAGTACTTGGTGACATATAATCCTTCAGCTGTCATAAAATCTGTTTTGTACTGTGTCTCTGTAGGTAGGTTTCCAGAGAGAAGTGTTTCCTGCAGTTTGATCATGGAATTGAGTAAAATCATAGGTGAATCTGTTCCAGCACAACAACAGCACACACACTTCAGCATGCATGACAATATAGCATACAGTGTGAGCTGAAATCAATTCATCACAGATTTGAGTAAAGGATAAGACTTGAAGAGCTATCATGGAAACAAAAGCTTTAAAAAGCTTTAAAACTCAGAGATATTTTCTCATGTCATTGACTTAGGGAGTCGAGCAATTTTCAAGTATATTTTGAATGCCAAAGACTTTTTTTCAGCAACTGCCTCTGTTATTTTTGTGATTTATTTATTTTTTTACCACACCCTGTTTCAAAACACGTTTTTAAATGCCACTGTTACATTTTCTTACAAGTACTTGAACTCTTACATCTCAAACAAGAATTAAAATAAAATCATTATTCTTTTTTGTCATTTTTACCTCCTGACAATTACTTTGCTTCTAAGTTCCTGGTACTCAGAACTGCTGCATATGAAATGAAAAGATTAAATGTGAAGAAGCTGTTTGGGGAATTCATCTGAGTAGATAGATTCCCAAGCAGAGAGTCCCAGGCTGACGTTTATCCAGCACTGCTATTAATCTACACTGTGATATTTGGACAAATAACTATGCATCTATATCCAAAACTTCCTATTTGTAGGATGGGAATAATTATGATTATTGTTATACTGATGTTTAAAAGACTTGGCATTATTTATATAATGTGTGATAATTAATAACACATTCTTTTTTTTCTGTCTTCACATGCTAAGTGTATTAGAAAACAGTGAGTTAAACACTAAAAAATTAAATGGATGTATAATTGACTATAATTCTTACCAGGAAATACATTATGGATAGAGTTAGTTAAACACTGAAAAGCTATAATTTGGCTACTAGCAGGTAGTGTGTGTTTTATTGGGAAATGTAGGTAGAGAGGACTGCCTGTGTCCTGTAAGAACATGCAGGAACAGAGTATCTCTTTCAGAAGTACAGTCACTGGAGGAGAAGTCTGCTGCTCTTTGAGGAACCTGGAAAATAAACACAAGAAAAAGACATGCTAGGAGGCGAAGGGAAGTTAGTGGGACAATAGAGTGGGAGAACTAAAGATTCTTTCTTCAAGGAAAGACCTAATGTCAGAGGTGTTTCTTTCAGGCATTAATATCTTTCTATGCCAAAAAGCACAAATGCAAGCCTTAGATTGAAAGTTGTTTGGACTTTTTGTTTCGCTTTTGTTTGTGTTTGAAGAAAGCTGATTTGTTAAGAGAATGATAGAAAACAAAAAGCTAAAAGTGATTAAAAAGTGGAGGAGAATCAGGTAGTTTTGGATAGGTAATTTTCTTCTTTTTAATGATGCATGATTAAACTAATTGAAGCTATCAGGCCATCAGGTTGATGTTTGCAAGTGAAATTTTTCAGTCCAGTATGAGATCAAGATATGGAATTGTTTTTGTTGAAACAGTTGCTGTTGAAGTAAACTTTGGAGCCAAGTTTGTGGGAAAGATCACTTTAAAAAGTGCAGCCCAGTGTGCAGCAGTAATGATAAAAGTGAAGAAATTACCTTACCAGTTGGAAACAGGAAGTATGTTTTCAGTGTGAGAGTTGTGTGTTAACAACTGGATCCTGGGTTCCTTTGTATTAACAGATGGTCAGCTGGAAAGATTCAGTAGCTTTTTGGCTCTGCAGGCAGGAATTCTGCCTGACAGAAAGAAATGGTGTAACTGGAGAGGTCCAAATGACGCTCGATTTTTATTGCTAGAAAACAGCATGCAGCCCAACAGAGTTGAGAAATTGTGCACCTCAGAGGCTGGGAACTGGAATCTTAACAGAGCTAAATCTTAATTTTTTTTAATGCAGGTAGTGAATCAATTTTAGTCATGTGAGATGATCCTATGCATGGTTTGTGCAATTACAGAAAAGCATTGGGTGTATTGTGCCAAGTTTTGGCAATAACTCATCATCTACTCATCGCCTTACACTTGTAAAGGGGATTTAAACCCCCCCTTTCCTTGGGGATACTCACACCAGGGGAGGTGAAGAATCATATTTGGAAACCCAGTGTTCTAAGCTGTGTGTGTACCTTTATTCTTGTACAAGAAAAATAATTATCTAGGCAATAGAACAGCAGTGGAGGCTAATGACTTGAAAATATGGAAAAAGATGACTGTGTTATTTGGACAGTGAGACTCTTTGGGGCACATGAAAATTTACTGAGCATTTCTGGTCTATGCCTTTGGGCCATTATATCAGATGCTCTGATAGTTGATGACCATGTTATTTATCTTACTGGGCCTAACTTCAATAGTACCAAGCTGACTATAAATTTTAAAAGGTCAGATTGATGCATCTTTTGCCTTCTGTTCAGTTTTTTGAAGTTCACATGTGCATATGCTTATGAGTATGCAAGCTAGACAGACTAAATAATCTGTAAAAAAAATACCTATTTTACAGAATGTTCCTTGATTCAGTTCCAGAAACAAATTCATATTATTCCAAGATTTGATTTAATGTTCAGTTGTTGAACTAGTGACTCTCTCCCCCTTATAGAATCAGTTTTTATTACATGTTTTCTTAACGGCTGAGAAAAGGAATTAGAAAAAGTACTTGAGATACTCAAGGATATTTTGTGATTTTGTTTTCAGCTGGATGCTCAGCTAATTCTGAATGTTTCAGTAAAAAAATTACCAGGAGTATTTCTCCTCTAGATGGATGAAAATCCTCCTACATGTCTAATTCATTAGTAGTTTTGTTTCAAAATGGGCTACATCAACTGGAAACCATGGTAATGTCAGCTTCGTAGTACTCCAAAAGATTATTTGGAACTGGTGATTTAATATTTATTCTGTGGCAGTTATAAATCTGTCTTTTTGATCGGTTTTGATAGCAGAGTGCTGCTTTTTGGTAGTTGTTAACATGCTAAACTTTTTGATGCAGTCATTCAGTTCCCTCCCCTGGCAGATGGATGTGGGGTGCAGGCAGTGGGTGTGATGTGCGATGCTTGCATTGGATCTGCTGTTTGTGCACTTGCCATCGCTGCCAAGTTCAGTCTTGTTCTCTCTGCAAAGCTTTGATTCTGATCTGTAAAAGGGCAGATCCGATTCAGGCATTAATTCTCTGTAAATTCTTAAGAAAGTAATGTCTTTGAAGTACTGTATGTAAAGTGAAATGGTTTGAGAACTCTTGATTGAAGTTTAGGATAGGCGTGTGTTTGCGTTGTTCTTTTTGGCAATAGAAATTGGTAAAAATTCTTACACTCTGTGGAAAAGGTTACAAGGTAAATGTAAGTAAATGTTTTAAGTTTTGACTGTTTGCTCATTCCCGTGTTTTATTGGGATTTGTCTTGGCTAACATGTAGCTATCTATAGGCTGGATCATCCTGTTGGCTGTAGATAAAGCCTGTAGAAGTGGCCAGATTACACAGTAAAAGTTAGATGAGGTCAATCTCATCTCAAGTCTTTAAATAAAATAATGGAAAGGCTATAGAATTTCAGCAAGGACTCATGGTACGTTATTATCCTTATGTTATAAACGTAGTTTGTCCAACTTCTCAAATGACTTCTGAAATTATTGATAAATACCACATGGACTGTGATGTAAGCATTTACCTTTTCTTTTTTTTCTTCTTTTTTTTCTGTCTTCCTTTCCCTGTATTCCTTTCTTCATCTCCAGGATGCAGCATCTCTTGGGTCTCAGAAGGGTGGAATAACAAAACAAGGATGGCTGTACAAAGGGAACATGAACAGTGCAATCAGTGTGACAATGAGAGTAAGTTTAAGAATATCTTACATATAACAAAAACCTGAACACTGATATTAAATATCCCTGTGCCTTGGAGAGGTCAATCTGTGGTATGTGGTTTAGTTCCAAAAAAAATCACGTGGAAAGAAAGAGGGAACCTTGTATGTACTTCCTATATCTGAAACCTTGCTTTTATTTGATGTAGATCAGAAAAAAAGCCATGAAAAATCTAGTATGTGGGAGGAGTTAAATTTTCCTAACTGTAGCCTGGTGTGATTTTAGTGGAAAAAGGACTGTGTAATATTGGGGTGGGGGTAGGAGGGTTTATTTGTTTGTATTATTGTATTTTCTATAAAACTATAATTTTTAATGTGCCTCTTATGTATATTATAGAGTCAGTTTTAAATACTTTTCAATAGGTCAAATGATATAGTACAATCCTGCTGCAGATATCCTAAGTTAATTTTTTTAAAATTAATGGGTTTTGTTTTCTTTTCTGCAGATACTGATTATGTTATCTATAAATAAAAGCCTTTTTCTTCTTACCTACTATGTACCTTTATTATGTAAAGAGCACTTATGAGTATATAATATGAAGCTAATACTAGTGTTGTCACTGTTCTTCTTCCCTCCTTTCTTTTCACTAGTCATTTAAAAGAAGATTTTTCCACTTAATCCAGCTTGGTGATGGATCCTATAATCTCAATTTCTACAAAGATGAAAAAATATCAAAAGAACCTAAGGGATCAATATTTCTAGATTCATGTATGGGAGTGGTTCAGGTAATTATAATTATTCTGCCTGTTTGCCAATTAATTCTGTATTTATTAGCAAGTGAAATTTTATTTAAAATATAGATTAGTGTTGTTGAATGTAGATAAGTACATATTATGCAGAGAAACAAATAGACAGGCTGCATCTTGCCAAATCAGTGAACAAAATTTCAAAGGGCAGGAGACTGAGTTTTTGAAATCTTTCTGAAAAGAACATAAATTACTGTTGATGTCAAGTATTTAGCAAACCAAATTCTAAGGCAAATGCACAAAGAACCCCAAACTTGGCAAAGTAATGACAGCATAAAATTGAAGTTTATTTCAGTTAGATTTTGTGCTTGCATGAGCTGTAAAATGTTTTTCATAGCTTCTTGTGTGGGATTTTTGTTGCGGGAATTGTGTTGAATTCAAGCACTCTTCCAGATGCTTTCGTTTGACCTTTATAATGTTACTTTTTTGTGCTTTTCTTTATTTTGAAAAGTTAAGGGCTTTGGTTAAATGTTTGTCAGTAGCAAGTGCCAAAGAAAAGATTATTTTTCTTTTTTTTGGTGATTCTGCTATGTATTTATAGTACAGCATGTAACTGTTCTGTTAGGCAAACCATACCTGGAAAAACCCCATGGGTCTTAGGGTTTTATTTAACTTGTACAGAAATAGGCAAAGTTTAATAAAAATGTATTGCTTAAATAATATTTTTGCAGCATGAAGTTGTTTGAAGATTTACACAAAGAGATTAAGCAGCTTTACGGAGGAGTTTTTTCCCCCAAATATTGTAATATTGGTTTTTGGATATAAATTTAATAGGTAACTTCTATGAAAATCTTGTAACTGTAATAAATTTTACCATATTGCAAGTTATATATATAATTTTACGGGAATTATTTTGCCTTACAGATACAATTCTGGCAAATTCCATGGAAATTAATTTGTGTTTTTAAAACAAGCCAACAAACATAAAAATGGTTCCTTAAACACAGCTGTAGTCTCATCAATATATACAAATACTGATAGAGGGTAAAAAGGGGACAGAGCCGGGCTCTGCTCAGTGCTGCCCAGTGACAGGGCTGGAGGCAACGGGCACAACCTGAAACACAGGAGTTACCTCTGAACATCAGGGGACAATTTTTCCCTGTGAGGGTGACTGAGCACTGTCACAGGCTGCCCAGAAAGGCTGTGGAATCTCCATCCTTGGAGATACTCAAAAGCTTCCTGGCCATGATCCTGTGCTGAATGGCTCTAATTGGCTTTGCTTGAGGAGGGAGTGTTGGATGTAATGACAACCAGAGGCCCTTCTAACCTCTAACTGTTCTGTCATGTTGAGATTTAAAACCTGAAAATCTCTTTTCCTCATACATACTTTCATACTGTTCCATACTTTCTGTTCTGTCAGTTCAATCCAATTAACCTCAAGTTTCCTCAGACTCTGCCAGAAGCTTGCTTTATAAAACAATATATTCCTGTTTCTTTTGTTCTTCTGCAAGTAGGGCTGATACAGCCATCTTTAAATAAATCTGTACTTTGAATGCTTTAAAATTTATGGTTGGCTATGTCTCTAATGCTATACTGGATTGTACAGTACCCTCAGTGTTCGTCTTGGCACCTGGTCTTCAAAACTGCGTATAAAAATTTGAGACTAGTTATAAATTAGCATCATGTGCAAAATCAAAACCAGTTAATGCTCACTTCCAAGAAGCCAAGTAGTCATTCAGTGGCTAGAATAAAGGGGTTTGGAAATAACTGTTTTCTTCACTTGAATTTTTGGTGAGGGGCAAGTAAATGCTGATTAAACTATCAAATATTATACATAATGTCCCTATTCTAGATGTGTAGTTTTATTATCTTATATTATGTCCTGTGTCCTTTCTGGCTGACCTTATTGTTTTACTGTTAATTAATAATGGTGTTGAATTAGCATTTAAAAACTCATATGAGAAAAAGTGGTATCTACACAGTAGAAATTGCACTTTCATTTAACAGAAGTGGAAAATAAAGGAAAATATTTATAAGGACCCCAGCCATATTACCTTGAAGTAGTCTGACATGGAATTCATAGAAATGTTTTTTCTTAGTAGTTATGCCCACAAGCTTTTGTTCTCAGAATGAAACTACTTGTTCCAGAGTCAGTATTTTTAGTGAGGGGAGATAAATACCTATTGCATTGCTATAACACTTTCCTAGTTTGTGTTCGTTCAGTGCATTTGCTTACTTATTTTTCCAAAGGCAGTAGATGCCTGAGAGAAAAATACTGACTTCACTTATGCAGTTAGACCAGAATATACTTCTTCATCAGAACTTGTATCAAGAGGAGTGCTGAATTTGTGCAAATTGTTTTATTTAGTTGGGGTTTTTTGGTTTGGGTGGATTTCTTTTTTCCCCTAAACTTAAATAAAGAGACTGGAATTCCCGGAATTCTGTTTGGTGTTTTTGGATTTGGTTTTGTTTTGTTGGGGTTTTTGTTTTAATACTAAATTATATAGAGACTTTTCTGATCAGAGATGTGATATGCATAATATATGCAGTGTATCTGTTCACGCATCCAGCCATGTGTGTAGGTATAGTTGCTCTAATTCAGTGTTTTGTGAGAGCTGAGATGTGTCACATCTACCACCTGTGTCAAGGTTTTATACTGTGAAGTGTAGAGCTTACTTTTCTCAGGATTTTTCATTTATTTCAGCACTGATTTCAACTGGTAAGATTGCCTTAGGTCTGAAGTCCACACTTCTGTTTGCATGCTTGACAGAAACTCAGCTTTGGTAGAAAGCTGAATGTTTTGTCAGTAGTTAGTCTGTTAATTGAAGAATCTGAGATACAGTGACACTAATATGTAATTTGTCATTTAATTTAACTCAAACAAAAAATCCCCCAACCATTAAGTCTTACTGTTTATTTTAATGTTTATCTAATGCACTATCAATTTTTAAAACTAAATTGATGATAATATAGAATTTTCATTTAAGACTTCTGAATTCATTCCCAGAAACATGAGTCAGGCTAAGTAACATTTGAAACTCTGGTTTAAATTATGCAAAGAAGGATGACAGAAATGATTGAGGAAAAAAGGAGGAACTGATTCACAACTTTATGTGTATCTATATGACTAAAAATATCAGGGCATTTGGGGTTGATGTTCATTATAATTTTACCTCCAGTATAAAATCCCAGTCTGCAAACAGTCGTCACTCAAACATGATAGCATTTTGTGCTTTTTATTTCCTTTTTTTTTCAGTAGACCTTAGTTAGCTTCATTTCTAGGTGGTCTGAGTACATAAAAAATTGATATTTGGAAATTGGATCTTTTAGGTTTTTATAAAATGATTGCAAGCAGAATGATGACTGGAAATGGGAAAACAGGCTATTCTCTTTCCTGCTTGTACTTGTTGCAGTGCTACGAGTAACTTCAAAAGGTCAAATGTCAGAGAGCAAAAAGTCATTATGATACATGTTTTCAAAATATCAAACTGTGTGTTTTTGTGTAGAATATCTGAAATATGTATAACTTCCTTTGATAGAGGTTAGACAGTATGTGAAGTGCTACACAGCTCTTTTCTTTTCTTATAGAACAATAAAGTCAGACGTTTTGCATTTGAGCTCAAGATGCAAGACAAGAGTAGTTTCCTTTTAGCTGCAGACAGTGAACTTGAAATGGAAGAGTGGATAAACACTCTGAACAAAATCCTTCAGCTTAACTTTGAGGCTGCAATGCAAGAAAAAAGAAATGGCGAGTCCCATGAAGGTAAGCAGGGATTCTGGCAAGGCTAATGTTATATGACCATGTCTTCTTACATGTGTTTTGGAAATAAAGGCTTTATTTAATGTGGCTAAGTTTTTTTTATTTTCTTGGGTCATAAAAATTACAGGCCTTTTTACTGTCCACTTCAGCTGATGAGCATTTTAATCTTTTGAGCATTAAAACAGTACTGTTCTCTATTGATTGTAGTTTAGTCAAGTCCAGAAGATAATTATGAGATTGATTAAATTTAGAAAAATAGAACCCACAATGTAGAATCAGGTCTGAGGCACTTTAAGGAAGAAAAGAAACTTAGGATGGACTTGTTTTGAAATGTGTAAAATGCTGCTAAAAATGAAATAATCTGTTCTGTGGTCACTGTAGGTAGAAATGGTGGTTACAGTGTGGGGCTTAAATATAGATATAATTCCTTTGACCACAAGTATTTCCTGCAAGCATTGAAATAGACTGCTTAGGTGTAGAGTCCTTTCTGTTGGAGCCCTTTAAGAATAGGTAAGGCAATGTATGTCACAGTATATCAGTGAGAAAAGGATAGTCTAGATGTCCTCTCATTCACTTTTCCTCTTGAGGGTGGATGGGAGTGGAAACTGGTGTGAAACCAACTGTATGTGTATCCAAAAGAACCTGGAGGATACTTTAAAAGGTTTTTTTTTAATAAATAGTACAAAGTACCAAAAGGGATCATTAGAGTTTAAAATGAGATATCAGTCTCCAAAGACTGTCAGAATTTAGTGTGATGTTTGCAACAAAAGGAAATCTGAAAAGGAGAAGCATCTGGCTCTGGGAAAGACATTTTTAGTCTGTGGTCCTTAGTTGACCTTAGCACTGTGAGATGTTTATAGCTAACTGAATGGCTGCTTTGTAAATCCAGTAACTGTTGGTGAGTAGAGCTGGGAACCTAATGAACAGAGGGAACTTGTTTTGAAATCAAGTTACAATGCATTGTGGAAAGAGTAATGTAAGTTTGTGCACTGAGTATCTGCTTGCCTCATGCAGATATCAAAACTAAAATTAAAGATGTGTTCTGGTAAGATTAGAAATAACTACTTTACTGATTTTTGTAACTAGTTACATTTTTCAAGAAATCACTGTATCAAAATGCTGCAGTTGTCCACAACCTGTTTATGTTAACAGTTGTCATTTTTGAGGGGGTAGGAGATTAAAAAAGATGAAATTCTTTTGCTATGGAGTTTTGTGAGCACTTTGGAATTTTTATATTTATTTTAAAATGAGGTTTTATAATTTCAGATGATGAACAAAGCAAACTGGAAAGCTCATCAAGTAGTTTTGATAACTACTATCCTGAAATTGCCAAGGTAATATATATTGTAAATGTCAACTTGGGATATAAGGTAGTAAACATAAGTTAGCCACATGAACTTTCAGTAAAGGTAAGGCATTGGTTTGTAGCTTCCAGTCAGTTTGTGCTGCTTGGAAAGCTTAGAAGCTCTTTTGTGAATAGGTGTGGTTGTTGAGCTTCTTTATTTTCTGCTTTTGGAAGGAAACAAGATATTGTCTTCAAGTTTCCTATGTAAATCTTAATATTCTGTTTAAATGCATTTAAATGATTTGGTTTGTTATTTTATTAATTCATTGTATTTTGTGTTGGTTTATTGCATTCAGGTGAGTGTTAAAGTGTTCCTATAAAAATCTAGTTATACTGAAGTTTTATTTTTAGATTTAAAAATGCAGAGCAGCTTAATAGCAGTGATGAAGTGAATGTATTTTAGGATGTTTGTGTTTATAATGAACTGGCAGGTCTGTGGATGCTTGCTGTGTTGCCGTGGTTCTTGCTTTCCAATTTTTTCTTAGAAAAGTGTGATATAAACAAGCATGAAATAAAATGGACCCGAAGAGAAAATAACAACAGTAACTTTTCCTCAGCCTATTTGGCAGACTTTATTTAAGTTAAATCAGTGAGTTGCGTGTTGCAGTTGGTTTTGTGAATTTTGTAAAGGAGAAATTTTTGTTAAATCACCTGAGAACTGAAACTGGTGACCTTTGTTATTGAAGCTGCAGAATCCAAACTCCTTCCTGTCACTTCCTTACTCTTTCTTCTGTGTGGTGCAGCCTGGAGTATTGAAACTTTTCTGCTGACCATTCTCTGGAATGCCCTCCCTTTCTTTTCTGAGGACCTGTCAGACCTAGTTAACTCCTCCTGAAGGTAGTGCAGCTTATGAACTGGGAATAAGCAAACTAAATTCTATTTACTACAGTAGCTAACATATCAAAGGATCCAGTCAGAATACGTTAACAAGCTTTTAGCACCCAGATTGGTTGGCTGACTTAATTCTGTTATTGCTTTGTAATCAATTTAGCAGTGTACACAGAAAGCTGTTATGTGAGAATCTAGCCACAGCTATGGCTCTACTTGGAAATTAATTGGGATTGTGGTACATATAATCAAGGCTTCCTTGGAAGGGCTGTAAGCATCAAACAGCATATTTGGATGAGACCATGAAAATTCATTTCAGAAATAAATATTAAATTGGATGCTCTTACTGTGTGGAAGATTTTTCTTTCTTTGTAGTCAGTTTTTGTAATGGTTATGGTCCATATTCCTTCCAGAGGGGACTTTGCTTCAGGGCTGCAGCACCTGCATGTAGTTTTAGTACTACAGCTGCCACTTCCTGTTTCCATAACTTTTGGATCAGAACCATGCAGCTCTTAAAGCTCATTATTTTTTAGAATATTATTTTTGCTTAGCTCTTTAAGCACTGGCATGTTTTATTATTATTATTTATTCCATTGTTATAACCCATTTATATTTCTGTTTCCGTCAAAATATTTTTTTTAAATTTCCCCTTCTAATTCACCTTTCCTAAACACTGCCTTTCAAAATAATTTGCTCTAATGTGTTTTTCTAGCCTTTTTTTCTTTCCTGAGGAAAATTACAGGGAAAACTCTGCCCATTTGCATTACTCTTTGTGTCTTAACTCGATTGTTTTATATAAATGGTGTTTGTTTGGAGGATTTTTTTTGTCCTTTATTCTTTCTTGCCTTGTCTTTTCAGCTGTTGTTTGGATTTGGTTCTTTTTTTCCCCAGTGGAAGCCTAGCAAGGCATTGGGCTTTCTTTTAGAAGAGTTTATAGCTGCTCTATTATTTTTGTTAGTTCTAGGAGGAAAATTTCACAATAGCTGACCTCATATCCTTATAAGGAGAGAGAAATTCCTTCAGGGGTGATTGTAGAGCACCTGACAGTAGGGGAAAAAACAGACTTCCTATGAAGGGTTTAACCCTTGTGAGCACATACATCTCCAAGCCTTCATTTTTCCATCAGTAGCTGTTAGTTCATAACATACACTAAGTAAAATGCTACTTTGCACTTCAGTGCGTAGATGTGCATCTTACTTTTTGAGACACATCTGTCTCAATCTGTCTTTCCTGCCTATTTCATGTTCCATTTATCTGTCAAGAGTGAATGAAGGGGTTTTGAAGTAGATTTTATTTTTTGTGGTTGGTTTGGGTTGTTTGTTTTTGTGGCGTTTATTAATCTTAAAATAAATTAGACCTCTGAAATAGCTGTGACTGTCATGATCAGTGTGCCTAAGCACCTCCTTAACCTTTACTGGTCCCAGAATAGTTTATTCTATTCTATTATATATAAAAGTGGGAAAATATTGTCTCAGTTTTACAGGTGAGAAAATAAAATCCCAGAGCCACTGATGTGCTATAGACAGGGTTCATGGTAACATGCATTTTCAATTATTGAGTTCTGACAACTACCTCTGTTCTGTCAGTCAAAAAAGCATATTATCATCTGGTCTTTCTGCACAAAACACTGAAGAATCTAAAACTATGCAAGATGCTTTAGCTGAAGCAGTTTCTGTCTAGCTCCTATGGCTCCTCAGTTCTTGCCACTAAATATTACCTTTACAAAACATGCACACAGCTTTCTTGCCATCCTTAAACTCTTTCACACTTCCTGTATTTCCCAGTTATATCAGTTGTTCAACAAGCTAATTCTGCCAGTACTCTGCTGGTATTGAGTGTCTGGGTCATTTCTTTCACAGTGACTCTCCTCTTTTCTTCTTTTTGTGTTAAAGTAAAGTAAATAAAAACCATTGGAGCATTTATATTCGAAGTAGCACTTCAGAATTTTCTCTTCTGTAATAGATCCTCTAAGCCAAATTATTTTTTAAATTCGTGTTATCAACCTAAAAAGATGGTTATGAGCTCTTAGAGATTGTTCTTTTGTTTGCTTTGTTTTTTCTTTCTCTTGAGGCATAGTAGAAATTGCTTCGGTCTCCAGCAAAGCAGATGTAGACAGTAGATCACTTCCTGCTGATGGTCAGTGATGAGCATTTTGGGTTTTTAACTTCTTTTAATGCATGCAGGCTGATCCAAAAAGAAACACCTGCCTGTAATGTGATATTTTGTATCCTTGTTTAGCCAGCTGCTGCTTTAAGAGTGCCATTTCTCCTGCGTGGGTAATTTTGGTACATGCATCTGTTCATTTGTCATGTCCTGTGACTTTAAAAATCATAGAATGCTCTTTAAATAATAGCTTTTTCAAACAAAGGTAACCTATGTATACCATCAGTCTTCACAGTCTATTTTGTTCCGCTTCACTTTTGTTTTACTGTTAATAGATGGGTATCCACAAATCCCAGTGTACAGTGAACTCTGCAAAGTAGCTTTTACATGTGAGGGGTTTTCTTTTGCAGGTTTTGGGGTTTTCTCCAGCTACCCACAGGAAAACCACTTCTTTGGCTGTAGAGCTCAGGAAAAGCTAAAAAAAAGCAACCAACAAAAAGAAAAAATAAAGCGAGCTATGGTGGTGTTTCTTAATTTGGGTGATCTGTTGTTTCCTCAGCAATCTCATAGTCTCAGGATAGCTCTGAGCTTTAACCTGCAGTCATATTATGTGTTTTTATTTAAATAAAATAGGATTATGAACGGAGGCAGATCTATAAATTACACTGAAGTGTACTTGCCATGAGCTTGGAAGGTTAAATGTTGCCAGTGTAAGGTTTTATACTTCTAGGGCTGGAAAAAAGCATTAGAAGAGGCTCTCACTTTGTGCTTAGTCATGTTTGATCAGTGTAAACTAAGGAGGTACAAAGCTCAGTAAGGGAGAAATGAATGCATGAATCAAAAATGTGTGGAGCTTTGAACATCACAGAAAAAGGCATGAAATTAAAGCCCACTTTAATAGTGTGATACCAAGACTTCTTTTCTTATTTTCAACAGAGTACCAGAGAAGCAGAAATCAAGCTGAAAACTGAAAGCAGGGTTAAACTTTTTGCCTTGGATCCAGATGCACAGGTTAGACTTCTTACAAGGAAGCAGGTGTATTTTATGTTGATCCTTTTGAGATTAAAGCAAGCTTACCTTAATTTTTCTTTTTTCTTTTTAAAGAAACTTGACTTTTCTAGTATTGAACCAGAAGTGAAGCCATTTGAAGAGAAATTTGGAAAAAAAATTCTTGTAAGGTGTAATGATTTATCTTTTAATTTGCAAAGCTGCGTTGCAGAAAATGAAGAAGGACCAACAACAAATGTAAATAATTAATCTAATTACTTTCTGTTAATTTGGAAATGAATGTCCTAATGTTTGTTGGCACTGTCCTTAATGGCAAGGATTCCTTGCTGTGATTGAAAAATTTATATTATGGGGATTTTTTCTCTTTTAAATCAAAATGAAGGCCTAAATCCTACAAAAAGTAACTTTCCTGCTAATATTTTTGTTGGGTGGTGGAGAAAGACGTTTTTCTTTTGCTGTCTTTTACATGTTGTCAGTAATACCTAGAGTGATGGCCATATGTGTGTTCCTGAAAATGTTACTTATCTTTTTTTCATACACATTTTTCCAGTGATGTAGATGCCAGCACTGACACTTGATTGATTTTTTTTTTTAACTGTCTAGGTAGAACCTTTCTTTGTCACACTGTCACTATTTGATATTAAACACAACAGGAAGATTTCAGCAGATTTCCACGTTGATTTGAACCATGCCTCAGTAAGGCACATGCTGTCCAGTGCATCTCAACCAATGATGAATGGCAGTGGTGAGAGCTTACACAGAATTCAGGACATTCATGAAACTGTCCTGCAATATCCAAAGCAGGTAAGAACTAGGAACCTGAAGAACTTAATAGGATTTTGGATACTAGTTTCCTACATGATTTCATTGGCTTTCTATTATGTGATGTAAAATGTGCATTTTCCTTCTATATTTACCTCTTGTTTTATTTCTAGGGAATATTCTCAGTCACATGTCCTCATACTGACATTTTCCTTGTGGCTAGAATAGAAAAGGTATTACAGGGAAGTATTACACATTGTGCTGAACCATATATGAAAAGTTCAGATTCGTCAAAGGTATGTTACTTCCTTCTGTGGGGTGAAAGCAATGCTGAGGGAAACTAGATTGAAACTAGATTTCAAATTAATAACTATAAATCAAAATCTTAGTTGTTTTATGGTAAATTCATGTAACTGGATAATTTGATTTAGTTAGTTGTGGTTATTTCTAGTAGCTATTATTACATTATAGATAAAGGAACATTTTGTTAGAAACATTTATTTCAGTTTTTGTAATTGTGACAATGTAATTTTTAGAATGTCTTTAAGTAAACTCTTTTGACAAAAGAATATTGGACTTCAGTGTGAAAGTTGAGTTGAAAATTGTTGAACAGTGAAATATTAAATATAGATCATAACTCTAGTCTCTCTTAGTTAATACACCTTACTTAGTGTAACACAATTGACATTTTCTTTGCCTTACTTTTTGGTGACAATAGTTTCCTGTAACTTTATCTGCACTCTTGCTGGTTTTCTCCCTCCAGAACCATTGAGATCATTAAGCTTCTGGTTTTATGTATAAAATTCTTTGCGGATTTGATAGAGCCCCAAATCACTTCTGGAAATAATCCACTGGAACATCTTAAATTTCCAGGAACCTAGGATGGCATAACATGTTGATGTTCTCTGAAACATGTCTACAAAAACTTTTGTTAGTTGCTACTTCTTGTTTGTCAGTGAAGAAGCAGAGGTTCAATGTTTTTGATTTACAGTTCTGCTTAAATAGTTAGACCAGCATACAAGAGAAAAGTGTTTTTGTAAGCAGTGTCAGCTACTGTTGGTGTTCTGCCTGTTTTCAGCTAAGAAGAAATAGTTAACTTTCAGTCTCTGCAGGACAACAGTGTTCTTTCCTACAGATTTGATGCTGGCTAAGCTGCATGTAAAAAAACATGTATTTTTCACTTGGTCTTAGTATAGATCAGCCTACTGATTTGTTTTTCCAGGAATGTTTGAGTTATTTTTGTTTCCCCCAGCTATTGTTGGAAAACAGCAGCTTTGTATTTTAGGAGTCTGGTTTTGATGTTGGCTGTTATGGAGTTAAAATAAAACCTGAACTGAGTGTAGGTGATTTTGGTGTCCTTGGGCCTGAGCCATGTGGGGAGGTTAAGTAAGCCCAGATGTTCCCACATTTGATGCTGAGTTCTGGGCTTGTAGTTGCTCTGTAGGATGGGAGTAGGCAATAGGAATGCTCATGGTTATACTAACTTATGCTTTCTGGCATTCAATTGCTTAGAATTTTATACAAATGAATGCTTATTTTGAATTTTTTCTTCTGTTCTTGTTCTCGGGGACTAAACTGTATCAATCTGAAACAAAATAGAACAGTACCAGCTGTATAGGCCTCCATATGGGTCAGTGTAGGGTGGGAGTTCCAGTTCCCTGCAAAATTACTCTTCTGGACAACAAGAAGGGAAAAGGGAAGCAGCAAATTCTATATCCAAAAAAACTCCAAAAAACCAAACACTAAAAAACCAATCACTTTTTCTCCTCTTAAATGTTGAATACAGTGATTTAATGATCATCACTTACCAAGGTTGTATGCTTCCGAGTGCCATTTCCCCCTTTTTTACAGGAAAGGGTAATGGAGCAGTCTCTCAAACACACTGATAGAATCAACTCTTTATAATATCAACAGCACAGATCAGGGATAGTATTCAGGAAGTTTTACTCTGTAGTTGGTTTTGCCTCTGGCAAAGTTTGGCTCTGTGTGAACACATGGGAAAAGTTGAGTTCTGAAAAAGAGAAGCCCAAGTGGTTCAGCTCAGTGTTGAACATCTCAAACCAGTGGGTTTCTAGCTCTGTATAATGGAGTTTTTTGTTCATCTAAAAGTTAACAAAACCAAGAATTTAAAGTTTTAATGAGAACAATATTGCAATGTCCATGCACAGGATTGTCCATGTGATCTTCACACAGCTCCTCCCCATAGTCTATGTGTAATTGTAGTACAAGTCTTGCAGAGTATTGTACTACTTATTCTGCAGGAATATGTTCTGGTACCTGGGATGAGTGGTGGATATAGGTGGGGGAGCAAGTGAGAGGGGAAATGCTGAGGTATTTTTTGGAGTTGGAGTTCTGTTTTAAAAAACAGTTTGATTTGCTCTAGCTTTCCACGTATATTCTGTATATAATATTATTTCTCATTCTTAATTAAGTATTTCTTATCAGAAGTGTAGATGGGTCTCTTTTCACCCACAAAATGCTGTGAAATCAGCAGGCTGTGCATAACCTGAAATGAACGGTTAAGAGGCATTATCAATTGTCTTTCTCCTCACATACTTAGGATTAATCTATAATCTTAGAAAGATTTTCTAGTTCATAACAGTGTAAATATGTGGGTTTTTTTCTTGTGTACTAATGGTTCAGAAAAATGCAGCTTTTCAAATATGGCTCTTTCTTATGTCCCTTGTAGGTTGCACAGAAAGTTTTGAAGAATGCTAAGCAGGCATGCCAGAGATTAGGTCAATATAGAATGCCTTTTGCCTGGGCAGCTAGGTAAGGACAAATCTTGTCAATCTGTATATTTTTTTCTAACATGGTTTTTTGCATCTCCCTAAATGTGCTATTTAAATTATTTCTTTTTTTGCTTTCAATTCACCAAAGATTTCCAACAAACTTGCACTTTAGCTCTGTAGTAGGAAAAAAGTTATAAACATACATTGATATTCAAACTGTTGATATTGCCAGCTGTTTTCTGTTGTCAATATTTTTTATGTTATTAAGGATGAAAAGGTTCACACTTGTTAGACTGAGCTATTTCTATATTAAACTCATGTACAATGACAAGAATATTAAATGCTTAATGAATATTAATGGTGCATTATATTCTGATTTGTAATAAACAATTCCCTGAAATTAATTTCAGCACTTTCATAAACTCAGCTGAAAGCAAGATTTTTACTTTCAGGACATTGTTTAAAGATGCCTCAGGAACCTTGGATAAAAATGCAAGATTTTCTGCTCTCTTCAGACAAGACAGTAATAAACTGTCAAATGAAGACATGTTGAAATTGTTAGCAGATTTCAGGAAGTAAGTCTGATTTTCCCACTTGAAAAAACAGAAACAAACCAACCGAAAACCCCTCACTCTTAACCCTAAGCCATGCCATATTTTGTTATGGTCTTGAACTGGAACATCTGATATTTTGATGTATGTATGTATATGTATGATGTATGTATGTATACATGTCTTTCACATCAAATATAGAATCTGTGTAAATATAATTAAGGCCTTCAAACAAGCTACAGATCTTTCTTTTACAGGGTTTGGGGGGCTACAAGCAGGACTGAAGTACAATCCCACATGTAGCATGCAGTCAGCATCATATCCTGAAGTATCTCTGTGCTACGAGTTATGTTTGCACAATATGCTCATCTGTTTCTCAAAGGAAAACCAGTATGAGCATAAATCATCCTTTCCCTGACCTTGGGCAGGGGATGCTGGCTCTCAGGGAGAGGGATTCAAGCAAGTCTCCAGTCCACCTTCCTTGGGAATGCGTGTGTCTCAGGACACCTAAATAACAGAACATTGGTTATCTTTTTTTTACAAAGTATGCTTAAGACTTCATCAGTTTTTGTGCAAGGCTTGTGAGTATTAACTTGAACAATCACTAAGCACAAAATGGGCTATAGTTTCTTTCTTCTTGCTTAGCAAATCTGATAAGGAGATGAGGTTTGTAGATATTTTAGCTCACTTTTAGCAAGTGGCTGAAGGTCTCATTGAGTTTCATGTAGCAGTGGTATTGCTCTGTATACTGGTACTCCTTGCCATAAACGCTATTAGTGGAATTGAAACAAACAGTAAATTATCCTGCCACACCACTTTGTGAGTTAAGGAAGTGCTTTTGGTTTTTTCAGCATCCTGTTTGTGGAACCATGTACAGTATTTCACAGGAATTACAGTGAGAAAGGGGTTCTAATGTCTAAGGCGTATCTGTTGGAATTAGAATCCCGACTCCAACCAGAAGTTTGCTTCACAGCATGGGATTGCTTTTTGGGAAAACTTTGCATCCACTTGCTGTGCAGTAATACAAAAAAAATCATACTGCTGACTGTCTTTACTAATAAAGTGTTCTGCATGGTTTTGGCATGGAAAGTACTTGTACTTCATGTTATGAAAAAGCTACACCGCAACATCTGTAGTTGGGTTTTGCAGGGTGAATTGTTAGTCTAGAAAAAGGAGGAGAGAGAAACTTGCTGATTTATCTTCCCCCAGGTTAATCCTACTACCATGAATCCTTTATCACTGGCCACTGAGATTTAAAATTTACTTACAGATTCCCTCTTTGCTACAAATGATAGTGAGTTACTATGTGGCAAAACTTGCTTTTGAAAAAGTGTTTCATTTTGATTTAGAGAAAGAAAAAGTCATGCTTTTCTGTGACCTTTGACACACTTGTGTGTCAAGTCTTTTTTTTTTTTTCCCTGAGAACGTAAAGGAAAAGAAAACTGTGTATCTAGGCAAAAAGCAAGACTAGATCAGTCATGCACCCTCAAACCACCTTTCCTCTCATACTCCTGTTTCAGGATATTACTTTTGCCTCTGTTTCCTATTATCTTTTTTTGCTGGCATCTGACTTGCATTTAGCCTGACTTCGAGGTCTTTTTTTTTCCTTCCTACAGACCTGAAAAGATGGCCAAACTTCCTGTTATTTTAGGAAATCTGGATGTTACAATTGACAATGTGTCACCAGATTTTCCAAGTAAGTATTGACAAACACTGTGAAATGGACATTCAGGCTTTTTCCTCTTCAGTTCTTTATTTGTTTTTTTCCAATGTATTTTCAGATTATGTTAACTCATCATACATTCCCATGAAACCGTTTGAAAGCAGTACCAAGGCACTCACAGCGTTTGAAATAGAGGAGTTTGTTCCCTGTATACCAAAATGCACTCAGCCTTTTACCATCTACAACAATCATCTTTATGTTTATCCAAAGCACTTAAAGTATGACAGTCAAAAGTCTTTTGCAAAGGTGAGTAGAGGAAACCTGTACCACCTTCTTTCTCAGGTTGAGTTAAGACTGTTTACATACTTATTTCTGTGGTGATCCTTATGATTAATTCCTTGGGTTTATGTTTTTAACTACTGCTTTAGGCTAGAAATATTGCAGTGTGCGTTGAGTTCAAGGATTCTGATGAAGAGGATTCTTTGCCTTTGAAGGTCAGTCTTTTCATTTTTGTGGCTGATGGAAGTAAATAGTGAGCAGTTAGCCAAGTAACAGTAGTACGGATTAATTGATCCAGTTTGGGATGGTGGCTTGGGAGTAACTTCTGGATGGCTTGCTTTTTTCTGTTAAGAGATTTCTAAAGAGTTCTCAGAGCATTTCAGGTCTTTAATATTTCTTTACTAAAATTCCAGGAATAAACTTGTCGCAAACAAGGGTAGCTTATACCTGCTCCCCAGTAAGTGAAAACATTAAAGATTTATTTCAAGTGCAGAGCCAAGCTGCATTTTATGAGCTATCACAGCGTGTAAGAGGTGCCTGAAAGAAGAAAAGTAGAGATATGTAAAGACATCCTGAAGCGAAACCACAGTGTCAGCTCTACTGCACAGCAGGCAGACTAAACTTCATGTAGAGAAACCAAGTTAAACACAAGTCAGAAATATTTCAGATTCTGGGTGAGACTAAGCTGAGAGTAAAAAGGGATCACAGGGCCTTTTTGTTCTTTTTTCCTTTTCTCTATTCTTAGTGTATCTACGGTAGGCCTGGTGGACCAGTATTTACTAGAAGTGCGTTTGCTGCTGTTCTGCATCACCATCAAAATCCAGAGTTCTATGATGAGGTAAGCTGCCTTTCTGAGGAAACCTTACCAGGTCAGGTACTATGTAAATTTCAAAATACAAGAAAATATTAGAGGATTGCAAAGTTCTCAGTTAAATCAATTCTCCTTTCTATGGACTTCTTTAAACTTTTGTGTGTTTGATTTGTGATCTAGCTTCAAGTAACCTGCAACCTGGAATTGCTTTTTACATGTAGAACCAGTAACACATGTCAGTGCTCTAGCTGAAAACTTCTACAGATATTTCTTTGCCTTTCAGATTAAGATAGAACTGCCCACTCAGTTACATGAAAAGCACCATTTGTTGTTCACATTCTACCATGTCAGCTGTGATAATTCAAGCAAAGGGAGTACAAAGAAGAAAGATGTTGTTGAAACACAAGGTTTGTGCGCTAATGCCTTACTTTCAGTAATTGCTAGAAATTTTTTGAAGTATGCTTATCTGGAAACCCGTAATTTTTGTGATCTATATAATGCTTTCTAATTACATAGGACTGACTGAAAGATTTAATAAAATATTTCTTCTAATTTAAATGTTTCAAATTTTGGTTTAGAGTGTCCATCAAAATGTACAGTGTTTTTCAAAATCAGTGCCAATTACTTTGTGCTTTCAATTTTTTGTAGTTGTTTGAGTTCAAATAATTTGGCCTGTACAGTAACATTTTCTCTTTTATGAATTACATGTCAGAATTATTTGCTAAGACTTTTGTTTTGTTGTAAGGGTGTATGTGAGGTTTCATAATATTTAAAATTACTTG
This sequence comes from Irena cyanogastra, assembly GCA_013397155.1. Classification (NCBI taxonomy): domain Eukaryota; kingdom Metazoa; phylum Chordata; class Aves; order Passeriformes; family Irenidae; genus Irena; species Irena cyanogastra. The sequence goes on from VWZV01014296.1 coordinate 258,139, forward strand.
CCTTTCCTATTCTGTAGTTGGGTATTCTTGGCTTCCTTTGATAAAAGATGGAAGAGTGGTCACCAATGAGCAACAAATCCCAGTGTCAGCAAATCTTCCATCGGGCTATCTTAGTTATCAAGAAGTGGGTATTGGAAAGGTATGTTGTAGAAAATGGCTCTGATCTTAAAAAAGAACCCAAACATAGTGGAGAGAAGGTTTGGTTGTAATTCCCCAGTCTGCTGATAAGATCTAAGTAATTTTCTAATAGAATTTATTTTCTTTTACAGTTGAAATGGAATGCTTAGCAAAAGTCAGATGTCTGACTTAGAGGAAACAAACAAACCCAAAGAGACATGGGAGACAAAAAAAAATNATGCCTCTGCTGTTTGTCTCTGCTCATGCCCATGGGTAGAATGTTAGGACCAATATGACTAGTGGTAGATTTAGCAATAAAATCTCTCCCTAGCTGGCTGTCAGGGTCAGCACTCTCATTCTCCGTTCTTTGGAAATGGGATAAGAAGGAAGGACTGGCTGCTACCTAGCAGTGACGTTTGTTAAGTTTTAAACCCTGTGAGTATCTGTGGAAATCCTTGTGTCATTTTTCTGAGAAAACTAGTAAATATTTCTCTCTAGTCAGAAGTTTCTTTGCAGAGAACACAAAATCTGTGACTTGCAGAGAGTCAATTTTGTTAGCCACCAAGGAAAATACTGTGGGACTTGTAAAATACATTTTAAGCTTCATAAATGCTTTTGGAAATATTGCCTGCATAATTTTGCTTTTTTTATGACTTTATTCATTGCACATTGCATTTCTTCAACCTGTTTTTTCCTTTTTGAAAGAAGTGTTGTTAATAGTACTGTTAACTGTTCTATTTTAATATACTGCTACATTATTTCACTTTTCCCTCTCATGTGTATGTGCAGCATTCTGGTCCTGAAATTAAGTGGGTAGATGGAGGCAAACAACTGTTAAAAATATCCACTCATCTGGTGTCAACTGTGTATACACAGGTGAGTTATAAAGCAAATTTAATTAGAAAACTTTTTCAGAATTACATATGTTTATGGTATGTATATACAATATATGGGAAGATTCTTAGACTCAGTATGCTCATCTCTTTTTTTTGTCTCTTGGGCTTTTCTCATGGTCTCTTTCTTTTACATCAGATGTGGAAAACAGAAGGTCTTAAATGGAAGCTATTCAAAACATGAGCCTTTTGTCTCCTGTCATCCATTCCAGTCTGAATTTCCTAGTTAGATGAGAGGTCATGGTTGTCTAAAAGCTGTTTACTGGCATGTCTGCAAAGCAATGAGTCCTGTTGGACATTTTCATAGACAACATATTATGATTGCTTGGGAAAATTAAGTATGCTATTTTCTGCATGTCAGTAGGAAGCAAGTATAGGTGGCATTTTGTATAATGGGTATTCAAAAAATACTAGAAATTTAATTAAAAAAAATAAGACTTAATAAGTCTTCAGAATAGTGGACTTCAACTATTATTTTTAAAAATTGAATCTATGGACAAAGTTATGTATTTATACGTATAAATATTTTTAATGGATTATGGATGGTAATGTTAGATATTGTTTAATTTGTTGTTCTTTTTGTCTTTGACAGGACCAGCACTTGCATAATTTTTTTCAGTACTGTCAGAAAACAGAGTCCGGAGCTCGTGCACTAGGAACCGATCTTGTAAAATATCTTAAGGTATGAAATGGCAGTGGATAACAGATTACATAATTCATTTATGCTTTTGCAAAACCTTAGAGCTTCAGACATTTTATAGGTCTCATTTTTCAGTGTGAGGATTACTGTGACTGTGACTCGTATTAATGGAATATGCTGTGGAAAAAACCCATAAAGATACTTTCTGCCTTAAATAAATTTACAATTGCAATAAAAGAGGAAACCACAAAGAAATAATGAGACAGTATTGGTCAGCTTTGAGTGCTAATTTCAAAACACTAATAGCTTAGTTTGTCAAAATAATCAAGTTGAACTGTGTATAGATTTTTAGTCTTGATTTTTCTAAAATTTTGCTTAGAATGTCATCATTGTCATGTCTTCAGTTCTCTTTCAGGATTAGATCAATAGAGTGCTTGAATTCCACTTCAGTTTTTTCTGACACAGGTCACATAGGAAGAAAGACCATTTTGTCTCCTGANTTGAGTTAAATTCTTGTCAAAGTCAGAAAGTTGTTACATACTTACTTCTGTTGTTATTTAGCTGATAAAATTAAGAAATGCTTATGTTTCATTTTCTATAGTAATAATTAACTAGAAGTTACAGTAATTTTTAAACATTTAAAATTATTTTGAGTTTTTGAAGGTATGCAAATAATCTAAAGTCCTTTAGTAAATTTTTTTTAGCATTTCATGCTGTCTCCTTTCAGTAAGTCCTTTATTCCTGAACAAGTCTTATTCTCACATCTTGATTTTTGTGATCTCTATACTTCACAAGTAAAATTTATGGTTGTATTTTTCAAAGCAGAAAGCTTGCATAATCGTAGTAATAAAAATCATACCGTGGAGGATACAAAACAAAAATGTGATAGGGGATTTGACGAAGTTTGAATGCAGAGACAAAATTGACTAATTTTGGAGGAAGAGACCTAAAATGAACAGCAAGAGGTGCAGCTCTCCTCCTGTTCTACCACCTGGTCTTTTTAAACTCTGCTGTAAGCTTTCCAACCATCGTCTCCTTCACATCTTTCATCTTCTCACGTTGTAGGTGTATTCTTTATGCCTCTGCTGTTTGTCTCTGCTCATGCCCATGGGTAGAATGTTAGGACCAATATGACTAGTGGTAGATTTAGCAATAAAATCTCTCCCTAGCTGGC
>VWZV01014298.1:0-81787 GCA_013397155.1 Irena cyanogastra
TCAGGGCAGGTAAGGCTGAAGAAGAGATCCAATTATTATTCCAGTTTGCCAGACACATTTACGACAGCAGTAACAGTGATTCCTATCTCAAGGAAACAAGGAGTAATTTATACCAAACAAATACCTGCCCACTTCTCTGCTGAAGTTGCAGCTACCCCTCAGTGACTACAGCTGAACTCTTCCCAATTCAAGCTTAACCATGGTGAAACTCTGATAGACCTTAGATAAAATGTGCAGACAAACTCATTCTACTTTAATTACTCCCATAAGAAAATTTAAAAGAAATCGGATACATCTTAAAAAGACTATTATGAGCACTACCTTACACCAACAAGTTGGAATAGTTTGGGGGTGGAGCAAGTAAGTGGGAAAAGGACAGAACACCCTAAAGAAATATGTGCTCTGAGGATGAAATGATGCTCATTCACCAGGCCTCCCAGACTAACACGACACTCCATAACCTTTTCTGGAAGGCAGAGAAGAAAATATGAACTGTTTCAGCCTGTATTTTCCCTCAAAAAACCCTAAACCAAACCAAAGCCAAACAAAAAAGCACCTGTAACTGGACTGCACTGGATGATGACTGTCACTTGTACCAAAGTGATTCACAAACATTAAAAACAATAAATGGCTTTTGCACAAAAGGGAAAAGTACTGAGAAGAGCAAACTGTGTCCAGCAATTTCAATTACCTGATCACAAGCACTACTTCAATACTGTATGAAAATAAAAATGTCTTTCTTGTAGTTACTACACAGAAAGCATTCCTAGCAGCAACACTTGAGAGGTACCAACAAGCCACCCTGACAAATCATGTTAGAAATTACCTAGTGGACTGCATTTGCCTCGTAGTCTCTGGATCCTCAAACATCTTGACAATAGGTTCTGTTTCAGCTTGAAGCTGCTTCAGCTGTGCAACAACAGTTGTTCTTTTCTCACGCAAAGCTGAACACAAACAAAAAGACTTTTATATAATGCTTTAAGTTTTTACATGAATCAACCTGTAATTACATGGTGTTGACACTTGAACACATCTTCCCAATTCCTACATCACCCGTCCTCTCAGTCAAGTCTCAAATTCAGCTGTATATAACAATTCTGTAGCTCAGTAAAAACTTCTAACATTTGGTTCTTTTCCTCCTGCGTGGAGGGCACCAGAGAGCAGGTACAGCTGGAGAAGAGTCTGTATGAGACAGGGTATCTTCAGGCTTCCGCTAAGGGAGAAACAACCTTTAACTAAGTTGACTTATTCCAAATAAACTTGCAAAAAAGTAAACAATCCAATGATACCATGAAGATTGATTTTCTTCTGACTGATGATCAGGTTCTGAAATAACATCTAGAGCATACTTAAATAAAAACTGACAGGAAAAATTTCAAGCAGCTCGACCTGCAAAATTATGATTTTGAACACTCTGTGCTTAATAGAAACATTAAGCCCTTTACGAAAAACTGTTAGGAAATTCAACTAAGAGTTTTAGGATGATTATTTTACACAGACCCCAAATTCCTCACCAAGTGCTAGCAATGCAATAAAATGAAGACTTAAACAAAATTTAGAAGTGTGTATGTTTAAAAAAAAAAAGTAAAAATCACCCTGACTATGGCTATGTGAAACAGATGGGATCAGAGAAGCCAAGACTAAATCCCATGAGATAAATGCAGGAAACTGTGAAAGTGAGCCACACACCAGAACACTCAATGCCACAGTGAACACAGCTGACATTAATGATTTGACTACACCGATATTTGAACAGGACATCCAAGGTGGCTAACACCACAATGGTGACCCAACCTAAATATAAGAACAACTTGCCTGACAGGAACTGTTCCAATAAGGAGAAATTATCTCCACCTTCAGTTGATTCTTGAGATAATAAAAGAGGAAGAGGAAACAGATGAAAGAAAAAACATTCAGTTGACTTACTAAGAACACGAAAATGTTTTCCTGCGACATCTCCTGGGTGTGTAATTGTAAGTTGATCTCATGGAAGACAAGACAAAAGCAACTATAAATCGTGCAGGGATATTTCTAATTGTAACTGTGTAAGTGAACTTAGTTTTCAGTACTTTAAACAGTGAAGTCTTAAAAAAGGATAGTGTGAATTTCTAATGACACCAGCCATTCCACAAGTAAGAACCACCTGTCCACACATACATTCTGATAAGCGCTGATACAAGAAGATGACGCACACCAGAAAGATCTCAGAAGTTAAGGCCTTTGGATAGGAAGCTGTGCAAGCAAGCACCCTGAACTAGCTCTGCTTATGTTAATTGAATAGAAGCCACAAATCAAACATCAGTCATTATACAAAAAATAAAAACCAACCAAAATCCTGCCAATTTGATGATGTTAAATCTTAAGACATGTAGCGTTTTTCTTATACTCTTTTCAGGCAAGTGTGGAAATTGCTGGTCTTTTGTGACGGCAGAGCTCTCCAGGGGAGCAAATTCACTCAACTTTCTTGCAGCTGTGACCTTATGAAGCTATACTCTAAGGCAATCTGCTTAAGTAACTGGCTACAACCAGAATTCTGAAGACATTTGGAGTAGTTTGTGGAAGTCCACTAGAATTGCTATTTATTGTGTTGTTTACTTCTTTAGTATTTTACTCCTTAATTACTACTGATAACAGTAATATTCAACAATTTAAAAAGGCTGAAGCAGAGAAACAAAGAAGAATACCTATTCAGCTCTGAGATTTTTTATAGCCTTGATACAGCCTGACATTTTTAATCAGTACAAGTGTTCAGCAATCTAAAGACGAAGCTATTATTACAACTGTTTCTTAGATTACAGAAGTGAAACTCTCTGGTTCTCATTACATGCTACAAGTCCCCATGTGTCACAGTATACATGCCCCTAACAAAGGCCACCTAATGCTAGCACAGACTTGGTCAAAACATTGACTCCAATGACCACAAGCCTATCAATTCTCTTCTTCCAAAGAGGCAAGTAGCCATCTCTGCAGCTTCAAGAGCCTGAAAAGAGCAAGACCCAGAGGAAGAATGCAACAGCAACCAAGTCTCTTCCTCCTAAGATGCAGGCAAAATACACTGTAGTCCCAATAGCTAAGAAAAAGGTGAGGAATTCACCAACATGAAAAAAGATGGAGAAATAGGAACAGTGGATATTGAAAGACTAGGTCAGGAAGAAATAAACAAAACGAAACATCCAACCCATTAAAAAAAGAACTGGGAAAAACTCCTTACAATCAAAACACCCATGAAAGATGGAAATTAGACAAAGCCAGACAATCTAATTTTTTCCCCATTCCAAATTCTCCTCAAGATGATAGAGATTTAAGTAGTAAACAGCGAAGTTATCAAAATCATGGATAAGATAGTAAGAGATTGCATTCGTTATAATCTTAAATTTATTTTCTTCTAGAGAAGCAGCAATTCTTATATTGACAAAATTGAGGAAAACACATATTTTCAAAAAAATCATTCTCTCTCCAAAGCGCAAAAATCAGCCACAGACAGATCAATGGAATGACTTAAAATGCAACTCTAGTCTTAGCATACAGGATGCTTTAAAGAAAAAGTCACCAAATAACACCAAATCATTGTGCAAGTGTTGAATTTGACAGATGAAAAGCAACACCTGTGCAGCACCTTTAAAGTCCTTCAAATTACCAAATCCACATTGAAATACTTTAAGAGGTCACTCAAAGGTTACGTTCCTGACAGACCAACAAACCCAAACTTCCCAGGATTAGGGCATTCTATTTGTCTCAGTATTGCCCATCCTTTAGGTAATGCCCATTACCCTTTAGGTAATGCCAAAGTTAAAACAGTACTCTAGTTTTCGAATGCAACAAGCATGCACTTGTTATTTATTATTTTAGACAGAAAGGTTGAAAAACAAGCTTTACATCTAAATGAGCAGCTTACCATGAGGGATTTCATCGGAATAAAGATTTTTGTACACATCCATAGCAAAATCCACCATGTTGGTATCACTAAGGAGATCCAGTTTTCCTTGGAGCAGCTCTTTTTCATTGTATATCTGAAACAGGAATTATTAACGGATTCATCTGAATAGTGTTGAAGAGTTTCAATGCATATCATGTATGACTTTTATGGCACAGTTTATGGACTTCTGTATAATTGAATTGCTTTAAATATCAAATCTCACTGCTCAATCATTAAGAATACTTACTATAAAGCCTCTCTGCATCTACAGTCTTGACAAAATACCAATTATTTCCTGCTATCTAAGAAAGCAGGTACTTCAAAAGCTAATTAGAAGTCAAGTAACTATTACTAGTCTCTTAACAGGAATAGTAATTCCTATTGCAAAATTACATACATATTTAAAAAATAAAAAAAAAATCTTAATCATACTTTTCTTTCAAAGTACCGAATATTTTCCTCAAAATAAAATGCCGAACAGTGAGGATTAGTTAAATTATTTTAAGTGGATTTCAGAAGAGATGCACAAGATTAAACTCACAATTTAATTGTAGTGCGGATTAATATAAAATATGTTGCCAGGTTTATAGCATAAAAACAAATTTAGAGTAGCTATTTAATTGATTGGTGTACTTTTAAACTTCTCAAATTGTTTTTTAGAGTTTACACTCCATAATTTAGCAGTGAGTTGCAAATTGCTGTTCAGTGCTGAAAATGCAAGCAAGGGCAAAATTCAGTATATTCCTCAAAAACATATTTGCACAAGAACCATATTACAACTCCCCACACCACATTTGCGGACATCTCCGATATAGAATCCTAGGAGTTTAATTCAGCTCTGAACATTGTGTTGTACAAAACTAACACCACAAAATTAACTGTTTAATTAACTTCAGCTGACACAAAAACGCTAATGGAAAAATGCCCCCAAGATGACAGGTATTAAGCAAACTACACATACTAGACATGACAACTGGTTAGGTCAAGTTGTTTCAATGGACACATGGTTCATCAGTTCCTTTCTGAAGGCTAAAATAAAACCTACTCTAAATTCAAAACTTATATAACGTTAGACATTTTGCTCCCATTTTAAAACAGTTTAGACTGATGAGAGTTTAGTCTAAAGTAGGAAGCACTCGTCCGTAATATCTCCAGCATTACTAGGTTCTTTGTAGCAACATAACTTAAAAATATACAAAAGAAGACCAGCAAGGAATAATTCCAGAAGGGACTTATATTCGTTTCCAAGACAAATTCGTGATGATATGAGTTTCAAATTAAAATTAATTAGTATCATTGCCGTAACCCCGCAGACCGCCCTGAGCTCCAGGTGCGGGACGGCCCAAGCACCAAGAGCCGCGGGGCTATCGAGGGTGTCCTAGGCTGTGGGACTGCGAAGTGCAGGCGCAAGGGAGAGCTTTGACGTCTCCTTTCTCCGAACATAGGTGAGGGAAAGACACTACACCAAATCCGAGAATGGAGAAAGTGCAGGAAGTCTGTGCTGCCTCGCAGCCGAGGGGCCGAGGAGCTGCGCGGCGTGATCAAGGAGCGGCCGCCTCAGGCCTCCTCTCGGCTCTGCTCCCGTCCCTCCCCGGGCAGCTTCCCATGCTTCGCCCCTCAACTCAAGCGGCACAGGAACCCCGAGCTCCTCCCTAGGGAGGCTCCGAATCCCCCACGGGCCGCGCCCGGCCCGCGCAGCGCCCAGGCCCACGGGAGGAAGCCCCGGCCGCGGCGCACCCAGGCCCGCGGGAAGCACCGGCACCTGGCAGCAGGGCCTATCACTTTCCCTCTTACGCAGCCGGCTTCCCCCTCCTTAGCAGAGACACGCACCTCCTTGACAGAGAGGAATTCCAGCAGCGGGAAGACCAAGTGCCGGTCCAAGAAGTGCGCGATCCTGGTGGTCAGGTCGTACTCCGCCATCTTGGAGCCGGGAGAGAGGAAAGGCAGAGGCGCGACGCGGCTCTTGTGGGCGCTGCGCCTGCGTGGCCCCGCCCCCCAGCGGCGGCGAGCCGGCGCCTGCGCACCGTGGGCCCCGGTGAGCAGCCGGGGATGGTGCGGTGGCCGCGGCCTCCTCCTCCCGTGCCCCTAGCGGCCCCGGCCCCGGCCCCGGCCCCGGCCCCAGCCCCAGGGCGCGGTGTGGGCGCTGCCGCAGAGCTCTGCTTTTGCTTTGCGCGGGGGGAAGGCGCCGGTGGAGCGCGTGAGCAAATGCTGGGAGACAGTTTGGGCACTCGGGCAGAGTGGGATTTCTAGAGGGGTGCACATCTCCTGAAAGCATCTGTGAGCCGTGAGTCCAGCCCCCACACTCTGCGTCGTGTGTGAGCTTGACTTGATCTCGATCTAATCTGGTAACGAGAATCTGAAAAGGGGTCTAAGCTGTCCTTGGCACCAAGTGAAAATTTTGTTGGTCCGTGTTGGCCATGTTTCCAAGCTCTCCGTGGTAAGGCTGTGCCAGATGACATGGAAAAAGGCTGGGGAGCTGCTGGACAATGGCTTACACAGGGAAATCCAAGCAAGTGCAGAAATGTATTGCTGAATTTAGCGACAGAAATCAGTAGAAATCAGAAGAATCAGTAATGCAGATGATGACTTGCATATTACTTGTAGCCATGGTAAGGAAGAATTGGTACTGGCTGCCCAGGGAAGTGCTTGAGTCCCCATTCCTGCAGGTATTTCGAAAATGTGTGGATGTGGCACTTAGGGACATTGGTTAGTGGTGGACTAGACCTTAGAGGTCTTTTCCAACCTAAATGAATCTGTGATTTATCATGTTAACTCACCGGAAAGATAAAAGGTTTCTTTTCCTGTTACACTTTATAAGTTTTCTAGTGATTTTTGTCCGGACACCAAGTTGAGTTCAGTAAGTCAAGTCTCGTCTCCTCTCATAAAGCATGACTAAAACCTTTGTCATGAGGAGACTTTTCCTTTCATGAGCAGAGCCATAATAATTTGTTTAGTGATTCACATAACTACAGACTATGTCTGTGGTAGCTACAATAGCTGTTCATGTGGAATAGCAAGTTAGTATAGTTGTAGTGCAGGTTAATTTTAGACTTGGATGGTTTGTTTTAAATGTAAATGGGAGATGAGGAATAAGAAGGTCATAACACTTACTAAGCCATTATTCAGGCAACTAGTGATGTTCTCTCCACCTTAACAGAAAGATGTAAAGGCTATAGAATTAAGGATGTGACAGACTGGTTTTAGAGGTAAGACTTCATTGCATCTTAATGATGCTCTGTAAAGGGAAAAAAGTATGCAGCATGAATTAAGTAATTCTTCACGTGACACTGAATTATTAACACTTTTATGTAAGTCTGTGGTATGTGTAATTTTATATTAGTAATATTCTTCTCAGAACATCATCTGTGGGGAAGAATCCCTTTTTATCTGCAAGACAGCCTGGTATTTTTCATAGTAGTTGTAGATACTGTTTACTTTGATATCTACATATCACTGATGGCATAGATAATCTCTAATGGTGAAAACTATCCTCCTATATTATTTTTCCCATAATAACAGTGTGGGTTTCACCAAGGCCTGTTCAAACTTGCCACTGGTTTGTCCTCATGACAGTCAGATTACAGAGCTGCCAGTGGAAGCCAGGCTGTGGAGTTGCCATTGGAAGACCCTCAGCAGTACAAAATGCTAAAGCATCCAAGGCTCCATACTGTGATTAGTTTTAGCTGATGAGTGACTGGCTGCAAGAAACAGGTACAGTAATGAATGAAAAGGTGTGAAGAACTGGGGAGGGCCTTTTAGAAAAAGACCATTAAAACAATACTGTGCCAAGGCAAAGTATCAGGAAAACTGTTATAAATTCCCTCAGTGAAGCATACACCGTGCTGACGATTACTGTCTTAAGAAGAGGGTGTTTAACTGCTTTAGCTGTATCATCTAGTGAGATAAATATTCACCCTCTTGGTAAAATACATTTAAGCTTTCCTGGCAAAACAGTCTTAGCTAGTCCTAACTGAATAACAGGAAATGTGAGTTTATTTTGAACTCTTGCACAGACACCTGACTAAGGAATTACACAAAGTGAAGTACTCTAGGCCAAATTTTTGACATAGAACAGGCTTGGGGCTGAAGTCCTCTAACCTAGTGAAGTTCTTCCCTTCTGGAAATTCAGTCCACTGTACTTAAGATTCTTAGCACCATTGTACTTAAGATTGCTAGTTTGGTTAATGAAATAAAAGCCATTTGGCTAGAATTATCTAGAAGATTATCCTAAGTAAATCAACAGGAATGTGTCTTGCTTGGGCTAAGTCTTTTCATTTCATAATGCCCAAATAGTGAGGAAATTTTATCTGAAGGATTATGTTTACATAATTTGTTGTCATTTGTCGTATTGTTAATGAGACAGTGGAATCCAACATTCTTTGAATTGTTAGAAGTAAATAATCACTAGGAAATCAAAGTAAAATATTTTTCTGTCTCACATTATCAAAGGGAAGTTGAATCTATTAACTTCTTCCACATCCTTTGATATGATTCAAACCTTATGTAACCTGGTTTGGGATTTTTTTTTGATATTTGTAATTCAGAAATTATATTTCCATCTTTTTTCTTTTGACTTTGTATCTGAAAACAATTTTTAAATCCTGCATTCCACAAATATTTTTACACTGCTTAAAACAGAAATATTTCTAAAATCAAGAATGTAACGTCTCGAGGAATTCAGTGCTGTCAACTATTTCTGGATAGCATTCAAATTTGCAAAAAGGGTGTCTCATAATTCAGCTGAATCATCATAAAACTCATGATTATGTTAATGTGCTATTTAAACTATCTGGGGAAAAAAAAAAGGAGGAAACACAGAGCCCAAAATGCAAGCAGTGGAATGTGGTAAAAGTGGAAAAGGACCTGGGGGTGCTGGTCGACAGCAGTTGAACATGGGCCAGAGTGTGTCCAGGTGGCCAGGAAGACCAATGACACCTGGCCTGTATCAGCAGCAATGTGACCAGCAGGACCAGGGCAGGGATTGTCCTCCTCAGCACTGATGAGGCCACACCTTGGTGCTGTGTCCAGTTCTGGGCCCCTCAGTTCAGGAAGGACATTGAGGTGCTGGAGTGAGTCCAGGGAAGGGCTGTAGAGATGGGGAAGTGTCTGGGATACACGTGCTAAGAGGAGAGGCTGAGAGAGCTGGGAGGATCTGATCACTCTTTACAGCTCCCTGAAAGGAGGGCGTAGCCAAGTGAGGTTTGGGCTCTTCTCCCAAGTAACAAGGGGCAGGACAAGAGGACACACAGTCTTAAGCTGTGCCTGGGGAGATTTAGGTTGAATATTAGGAAGAATTTCTTCACAGAAGGGGTGATTAGTCACTGGAATGGGCTGCCCAGGGAGATGGCGATCACTGTCCCTGGAGGTGTTTAAGAAAAGACTGGATTTGACACTCAGTGCAATGGTCTTGTTGACATGTGGTGTTTAGTCATAGGTTGGATTCAGTGATCTCAGAGGTCTTTTCAAAGCTGATTCATTCTGTGATTCTGTACCACATTATAGCTTTATAATGATTTGATTAATGTTTTCTGGTTTAAGAATATTGAAGAACTTGTCTAATGTAATTATAATTAAATAGTGGAGTTACTCTGCATTTTCCTAGTGGAACTAGGATAAGCAAGTTTTCCTCACCTGAAACTGTGAACATATTAAAAAGCCAAGGGCAGAAATGCTTACCTGATCGTACTTTACCAATGGGCTCTAGACTATGTTAGGCTCTATCCTCAACTTTCAGTGTGGTGGTTTCTGTCTTTTTTTAACTATTTCTCTTATAAAACACTCCAAACAATATATGAAGCTATTGTGTTTCAAGGTTCACTGATGATTTGAATCCAGTGAAGTCAGTCAGTCAGTTCTAATATAGTCTCTGTCAAGGTTCCAACCAAACTTAGGTTTTTGTAAAACAGGTAAATAAAATACTTTCCCTCCACAAAGGTGATTGAGAAGAACAAGTACAAGGTGAAAAAATAGTTATTTCATAGGGAAAGGGAGTTTATGTTTGTACTCCACTTGTAAGGAAAAATATTCCCTTTCTCATGGCTTATACTTCCAAGATGCTGTTGGAATAAAAGTTTTAAGAGATGAATCTCCTACAAATGCAGATATCTCTGCTGACTAATATCCTCTTAAAGGTTACATCAGGCATAATATACTGACATGATAGGGTGATGTAATGATAATTGTTAAAAAACCCGCATAATATGAGCTTGGTCTTGGTCTATTACCTTGATTTGTTTAGAGAATTTAGTAATATGAAAGGAGTGGAGAGGGGAACCTTTTACACAGGAATAGTCTCTTTCCATCCTGTGGTACAATTTTCATTATGTTCATCATGGTAGCAATAAAAGACAGAAAGAGGTATAATTTTATTTGAAAATAACACATGCATCTCAAGTGTCAGCTTGTCTAATTCTGTGCTTTCAAGAGAGACTTTAAATGCTTGTTGTAAGGCAGAACTGTGCCTGGGAATTACAGAATACTTCCGTGAGCTTCGCTGGATTGCTAAGGAATAAATGAATTTGGCTCTGTAAGTATGACATAGTGTACTTTAAATATACAAAACAAGGCAAAGGAAATTGTAAGTAAAGCTTTTTATCCCAGAGTATTGGAATCAGTGAGGAAGGGCATAATTTAATCTCAGATCTTTGTTATTGGTGATGATGGAAGAGCATGAAAGAAACCCGTTTTGCTTTCCAATCCCAAGTTTTTCACAAGAGAGAGATTTGAAGAAAAACCATTGGAGTTCAAGTATACTTGAGCTGGAGATCAGAGAAAAAAATGAATGCTTTTTAAAATAAGCATGCTCTAAAGTTATTTTTCAAAATAGCTTTATACATTCAGAGGTATAATAAGTCATGAATTAAATAACTGGAAATGGTTCCCACTTTTGATTTATTAAAAAAAAAAAGAAGAAAAGGGAAATAAAAAGAAGGAAGAAAAGTGAAATTTCCCAGTGGGAAATATCTTTAAATGTTGTATCCCCAGGATATTTGAGAAAAATAATAGGCTATTATGAAAAGCTTCAGTATAATGAATGTGCAACAACTTGTAGTGAATATTATTTTCACAGAATCATGGAACAAGCTGAGTTGGAAGGGACCTTCAAGGATCAAGTCCGACTCCTGGCCCTGCACAGGGCCATCCCCAAGAGTCACACCGTGTGCCCAAGGGTATTGTCCAAATACTGCTTGAACTCTGTCAGGCTCGTGCTGTGACCACTTCCCTGGGGTCCTGTTCCAGTGCCCAGACACCCTCTGGGTGAAGAACCTTTTTCTGATATCCAGGCTGTATCTCCCTTGACACAACTTCAGGCCATTCCCTTGGATCCTGGTGACTTCACATCTGACAAGGACTCTATGTGCCAATGAACAGTAAGCAGTGCTTACTGTATATTCTTTTTCTGTCCTTGACTATTGGATCAGTTTAGGTTCAATTATGAAATATTAAGCAGTTATAGAATGATTGTACATGAAAATCTGAGTTGAAGGTGATACATATATCACTAAACTTTTTGAAACAATAATTTGAAAACCATGTGACATTGATATAACTCTGGCTATAGGCATGAGTTTTGTGACCTCTGTTTCAGATACAGTTTCTGTCTTTGGATTTAAATATTTGCTTCCCTTTTCATTGTTCAGGAAATGAAGCTTGAAATTATCTTAGCTTAAGACATTTACCTCCAAGTTTCAATATTTTAAAATCTTTTAAAAACATTTTTAATTCATAGAAAATTGAGAGGATTTTTTTCATGAGGACTTTGGTAAAAGGGTTGTAAACTTTAAGCTTTATGAAGCAAGTGGGTACATTTCTTGAAATGTAAGATTTTTTTCTGAGTAAGGGAGAGTAAAATAATTTTTCGTGACGTTCATGTATGTGAGGTAGGACCTGCAGAAGTTTACCAGTTTCTGTGGAATTAATGTTTTCATCTTTTATTATATTGTAAACTTTTTATTACTGCTTTATTTACTACTCCATTAGTTTTTATTTTATTACTGTGTTATTGGTCATCTTCCTTTCAGTAATTATGACACTTTATGGATACTGTATTGCTCCAATAAGGGCTGTGATTGTGTAACATTCACAACCCTAAATCTGACTCCTAAGTACAGGATTCTAAAGTACCTGAGCAAAAGTAATACCCAGATTTAACCACTGTATGCCCTACTTGCCCTGTAGGTTCATTAGGATCTGGTCAGCTCTGACCCAGAAGTCCACAGCTCTTAACATAAGCATGACACAACCTTCTTAGAAGCCCTGCTGGAACTGGAACACAGATAGATCAATCCCACCGTAAATTAGTGCTCTAGTAAGCTGTCTAAAGAGCTTAGGGGGAGGAACAGGGAGGAGCAGGGAAGGAGAGATGTATAATGCTTCATACATGTTCTGTCTTTTTTAGGTTCAAAATCCATAGCTCTGTGGAGGACCTTATGGACCAGGTGGTGGACCTGGCCAAAATCTTTACATCAGAAAACAGTTCAGAATCAGAAAAAGGTGGAAGGGAGCTGTATCTCTTCTACTTAAAATTTTTCTATGTACAATTTTTTTTTTTTTTAAAAACAGCTCACCCTTACACCCTGGCCTAGGTTGCCAAATACGTAATTTCATCTGCATGGGGTAGCATTCTCCTGCAACAGGGCTGAGTTTTAAGAGAAGAGAGACTTAGGGTTGTTGTTCAGGAAGGTGGACAGGGCAGATATGGTACTGTGAGCATATGGAGTGGACATTCATTTCAGGTAACTTAGGAAGAGCTTACAATTAAAACCAGAGACAGCTGCATATTTACCTGCATTTACTGAAGGAATAATTTGTCGTTTCTCAGGATTGTTGTCCGCTGTCAGTCTTCTCAGTTAATTGGAGTCTAGGCTGGCCCTGGTAGCAAGGAGGATGGGATGTCAGAGACTGCAGCCCCATGTCCATTCTCCAGTTCTGTTGTAGGGCAGGATGGGGGCTGCCAAGCTGTGTCCTGCCTGCCTGTAGTAGTTTTACGGAAGTCATCTTTGGAAAGGGGTAGTGGTGAATATTTGCAGGTAGTGCTAGGTGCCTTGCTGTGGGAATCTCTGGGCTATATAAAATGGGTTACAGAGAACTCTGGAGATGTCAGATGAGCATGCTGTATAAATACAGGCAGTATATTTCACACGTGGGTGAGGGTTGTACCTTACTGTACCTGTCTTCATGAGGTCATGATGATGGTTGCAGGCACGATGGCAAATCTTGCAAAGAAGCTGTATTCACAATAGTCTAATACATCCACAGCCTTGTTAGGCAAGCATTTCTGAACAGAATTTGTTCAGAAAGGATGGGACTCTGCTACAGGATAGATTACGGAATACTACCCTGTGATGTTCATGGGCAAGGCAGAGGAACCGACAGCCATAGTGGATCTGGTTACCTGGGTTTGTTCAAGAACCAACAAGATTAGTGCTTTCACTTTGTTAAATTATCTCACATGGACTTGCTCACCCCCAGCATTCTGTTTAGTAGGTCTTGGCTTCCCTTACCAGCAGGGAGGTCACAGCTGGTCCAGGAATGCTGGAGCCAAAGCCATGTTGGATCTTTGTGTGCCACTGCTCTTGACTACTGGCCTCAGCCATTACAGACCAAGGTCCCTGAGCACCCCCTGGCAGTTGTTTCCACACACACCCCCTGACCCCTGAGATCTTTTCTCCAGCTGAGATTTTTACTGCCTTCTTTCCAGGCCTCTTCTTTTTTTTTTTTTTCCCTAAAGCCATGGTTTTGTTTTTTTTTTTTTTGGAAAACCTTTGAGGCTCCCAGTCTCCCATTTTCTCAAGTAGTCTGTGTAGAAACACAATGCATGATCAGCCTCCTAATTGGGGGTTCTGTCTCTGTATTAATTGGAGGAGTTAGGATGTGCTGCTGTTCAGTCTCAATGTTATCAAAATATATATCCAGACTCTACTGGTTGCCAGTGGAAACTAGCAGTCTTCCTGAGGGTATAAAGTTCAGTTTCAGATATCCACGCTGGTATAGATACATTTATCATCTGCTTGCTATTGGTTAGTTTTTTAATTTCTTTTTTCCCTGCAACAGCAATGGACCAAAGATGCCTGAAAATGCGAAAAGAAACCGTGCCTGTTCTCGGGCTTTGTCCATGGGAAGTGGACTGCGTCACCATGCTAACCACAAGAAAAACATTCCAATCTTACAGTGTTCCCTGTACTCATCTCAAATTAACTTCTCCAGGAGGGATAACATTTTAGGCGCATTTGTTGAGGAGGAAAATTGAAGCAGGGAGATGATAAAGACTTACTGAGAGCTAGCACAATAGCTTGGTGGCAGGACTAGGAAAAGAGGAAGAGATCTGACCTCACTCTGGTCTCTTGGAGTACTTAATTGTTGTAGGGGCCTCCAGTCGGTAATGAGTCTAAGATAGTGGAAAGCACAATTTCTCACGGGGGCGGGGGTTGTGGTGAAGATGTTCATTTCTCTCCTTTTGTTCAAGAGCTGTCTTTGAAGCCATTGTTCTTCCACAGCTGCAGTAGCCTACATTCATTGTGATAATTGTGGGACAATACATAGAATGGATGATTGATACATGAGATAAAGTTGTGTAAGAATATTACTAGACGATCATATGGAGATCATAAATTACACAAAGACAGCTCAAAGAAATAAGCTAAGAACAATTTTCGTGGGCTACAATGTGGGAGATGGCACAGCAGATCCAAATAGGGATAAAAATGAGTAAGAGAAACAGCAACTGAAACATTTGCTGGAACAAGTTCATGTAACAGGACATGAGCTAAAGTGTTAAAGATAGGGGAGTAGCTCATGGGCAGAAAAGGAAAGAAATTCTCTCTGCTTATGAAGAGCTTTGTACTGCCTAAGCACCTTGTCATCTTTTTTTGCATATCAGAAAGAGGTATAAGTGCACTTCTTTTTGTTTGGTAGGAAGTCCAGGTTTATTTATGGGGTCTGGATA
Organism: Irena cyanogastra; assembly: GCA_013397155.1. Classification (NCBI taxonomy): domain Eukaryota; kingdom Metazoa; phylum Chordata; class Aves; order Passeriformes; family Irenidae; genus Irena; species Irena cyanogastra. Next base: position 14,862 of record VWZV01014298.1, read on the forward strand.
TTTAGGAGGTTGAGTACGAGAATCACCTCAAAGCTTGCAGACCAGTCTGGACATATTCAAAGAGTCAATAAGGTGCCATAGTAAAGAAATTGCTGCCTTACAAAATGTGAGGTGAACTCAGTGCTTTTGAAGCAGAACACATATCGGTGTTCCTGTCTGAAGGGTGTAAGATATCGAAAGCAAAGAGTAGGCAAAATTTGGTTTGGATTTTATTTTATTTTTAAATTATTTTTTGAGGCACCCTTGGTAAGTTTGTTGCTAGTTCCATGTTAAGGTGTTTGAGCAACAGGCTTTTTATATTTTCCAACCCTTCTAAATTCTCACTATTTATCAGTCATACTGTATGGCCTTGACAGTTTGAACTCTCGGTGAATACAGTTTTAAGAACACCTTGAAAATTTTTATAATGAAAGAATAGATTAAAAAGGGAAGATGCAATTGTTACTACTTAAGGAGTATCTGAAATAAAGTTACTCACTTATTATTAACATTCCTCTACTGAGTCCACCACTTAAGTTTTTTAGCAGATATGTAATAAACATGGCTGTTTCAGGAAAATGCAGTGGAAGAAGGAATGGTTTAGGCACTTCTGTCAGCTGATCACCTTGTGGTTGTGGGCTTCTCTTCCATCTGAGAACAATAGCTACTCCATAATGCTGTGATTGCCTCTATGAGCTTGCTCAGAATCCCCACTCTGAATGCAGCCTCAGCCAGGAAGGTGAAGGGGAAGCTGACTTTCCTTTCTCACTGTTGAACTTCTAATAGAAATGTTGATTTCTACAATATGTATTACTGCTTTCAGTCAACAGACTATGATGTCTTAGATCTCAGTAATTACTCCCTCTTTGCTTAACAAGACTGGTATTTCTAAATGTCTGGTGTAACTCATAGACGGATTGTCTGTGGCATGATATAATCTTAAGGAGTTTGAGCCAAACTTGTTGAAGGCAGTGGGATTTGTCTGTTGACTTCAGTGGTTTTTAAGGGTCTGAAACAGATACAGGATTTGGACCAGAGCATAAGTTTAACAGCTAATACTGCCTGCAGCAGCACGCATTTTCACCACTATGTTAAATCACCTTAAGACATTTAAAGAGGTCAAATTTTTCTTCCTCTCCCAAAATACTGAAAACATTTGAGTAGCCTATGCTAATCTTTTGCAATATTCTTATTTCTGAAATATCATGAGCATCATGAGCTACATACAGGCACAGATTGTTGTGAAACTTACATGTTTTAAATTTTGAAGCAAGGTTCATTCATGACATCATGTGTTAAGTTTCATCCCCCAGGGAAGGTGCGTGTGTGGTTTTTGTTTTGCTTCTTTTGGTTGGTTATTTTTTTCAAACTGAGTTATTAGGCCTTGAAAAATGAAAGTGCTGATATAATCTGAAACAGTATTTCCTGAAGGGCCCTGTTAGAGCAATATTCTAAAAGTCTAATAAGTCCCATTGTGAGAGTCATTTGTCATTTTATCCCTACAGGCAAATTTTTAAAGGTTAGTGAGGGCTATTTGTCAAAGTTAAATGCTGCTTTTAATTTTGTTTTCAAAAACCAGGCATTTTGTAAATATTCCTAGTTGTCCTCTTCAGATTATCTTGGTAAAAAAAGTTTGGAATAGGATAGATGGGGAAGAAAGTGTCTAAAGCGAATTGTTTATAGACTTACTTAATTCTGGAGAACAAATTTGCTGTATAAAAAGTTTCAACTGAGCCTGCACAGTTTTGGTCTCTCTGTAAAAACTCCCTGTGCCAATAGCCAATACTTGGAAAAATGCAGGTGTTTTAAATAGGATTGGTTTAAAAGGGGAAACTGCATTAGTGGCTAAAAGTAGAGGAATCTTGCTGTTTGTTCTTCTCTAGATGTGAATGCTATCTTGTAATTCCAAAATGTTGTCAGGATAGTTTTAAGTGTTTATACTTGTTGATGGAAATTAAGCTTCCAGTCTAGTGAATTCCTTCTACTTAACTCTGATAGGATTTAATGAAGTTTTGACATACAAAGTATTTACAATAGTACGAAAAAGGATACAAGAATGCTGCCTTTAAAGTAGCAAAATGATTTGTGGTTATTGCTTTTTAACATGGTCTTTAAAGCATAATGGTATGAAAATGCTTGAAAATGAAAATTGTATTCCACTTAGCTATGGCATTGGCATTTTACAGGGAGTTGGGTGAGAACCTTTCTCCTTTTAATTAGAGCAGTCTAGTGGGGATTTTGTATTTTTCATCAAGTTACTAGTTATTTATTCTGACAGTGCAAAACTGGAGAGTTGAGCTAGCTGAATTCATAGTAAACATGTTGTAGGCTTGTAGTTTCTGATTTAAAGTAGCCCGTAGAGAAGTGATAGCCCTTCTGTGTACATTGGTAACCAGACATCCCAATTGATAAAACAAATACTGAAACAAAAAGGGGAGTACTTATTTTCCTGATTTTTTTAATCAGCAAACTCTTCCCTAAAGATGGATCAAATCCTCTTATTTAATTTATTCAGCATAAATAAATTAAATTGAAACCTGATTAGCATGCAGTCGGGAGAATCTCTCTTCAATGACTTGGAACACTTGCTAGGGATTAACCCCAAATCCCAGTTCTTCTTCACTGCCTGTTCTAATAGCATCATTTGCTCATGGTAAGATATTTTAGAGTCCTTCTTTCAGAAGTTACTGAAATACTTACATGCCTTTAACCTTTCACCATATAAGCATTTTTAAATGCTTATAGGTTATGATTAGACTCAATTCATCAGCAAGAATTTTCTGAGAATCAGTCTGTGATTCAGTATTTATGAAGCTGAGTGCATGAATTGCACTGAAGTATTATTTAACTCTAAGCAGTAGAAGAATTGCTGTGATTGTAAAGTAGTAATTCCATTAGCTTGCTGTCAAAGCTATGGATGCGTCTTTTCTGCTAAAGACAAAAGCCCTTGTCAAAGTACTTGCTCATTATCCTGAAATAATAGGATAATACTATGCAGTTCAGTATGAAAAGTTTTATTCTTACATCAACAATATGTTAATGATAAGCATAACAGTCGCCTGTTGACAGACTGATTTCTTCAGAACAATCATTATATATCTAATGTTTTTAGAAATTTTACAAAGAAGTTGCATTTTTAAGGCCAGATCATAGCCAAAAGGTGGCAGTATTCTATTCAATATTCATTTGCAAAACAGTATAAAAATACATGTATTTATTGACACTTCGCTTCTAATATCAGATCAAACTGGATAATTGTATCCTAAAATAGTGTCAGCTTATGAAATGGACTTATTTTGACTGAATGTAGAAATTAAATTTCTTGTCTATACCATAAAGTTCACAAAAAAGAATCTAGTACATAAATTTTAATTATTAGGTGTTTAGTGTTTCACATGATACCTACATTGTCACTAAAAGAAAACTTTGTGGCCTGGGGGTTTTTATGGAGTGCTTAAGAGCATTAGAACTTTTTCTGTAAGTGTTGGCAGAGTTAACTCATTTTACTTTCAAAAAGAAAGAAATTAATCTCCACATGCTTTTAATATGAGCCAAAACTGCTGCATTAAAACAAATTTGTTTTATACACCCTAGAGATTGGTAATATTTTTCATAAAGTTAAGTATGGGCTTTTTTGTGCTGAGACAACAATAACTTGAAGAATTGTTGAAATATTGCTTTTCCTGCCTGCCAAGTTGTTTAGCTGTACATCAGTGGTTTGTGTCAGAATAGACTGAGATTAAAGTTTGACTATTAGTAGGAGAGAATGCTTGCAAGTGCAAATATGTTCAAGAGAATATTTCCATGTAAATTTTGATCCATAGTTACATCACTTGTAAATATGAATATACTGTAGTTATATAATAAATTTTAAGTCAAATAAAGTAAATAAATATTCTATTTTAATATATGAAATACTTCTAAAAATCACTTCTTGTCATATCTTTTAGAAATATTTAAGAAAGAAGGATCTATTCTCCAAATACTGGCCAGTCCAGTTTCCTGTTAATATTTTTCATCCTTTCTTTTCAATGTTGAAAAGTTTTGATAAATGTTATATGTCAAATGGAAGAAAACTTGATTGAGTGGGCAGGACATGGGAAATCCAATTCAAATGGTACTGCTTTTTGATATGCCTCAGTATTCACCTCCAGTAGAGTATAATCCATATCTATCAATCTTTTGTAATGTCAAGCAAAACATGGTACAGTTCCCAGGGGAACTGGAATTAAGTCTTTTGATACTTCACTGACTTCTCTGTTTTGTGTTTTATTTAATTTTCTCCAATAGCCCACTCACTGAATCTCTGAGGGCAGTTTCTTTTTCTAGAAAATAAGAATGTCACACATTTTTATTCAACAATCATTTTCATGTTCTCACATGGAGAGGAAAGTGAAATTTAATTCTTTATATAATCAAAGAAGGCAGAGTATTCTATTAGTAGCACAAACTCTGGAAACATCGTGAAGGTAAGAATGGAGGTGTTGGACAAACATAATTGGATACCACAGATATAACTAAGAGATTGCTCAGAAGACCAGAAGAGATGATGTTATTTTTTTACCAACAAGTCATCAGTTTTAAACAAAAAGTCCTAAGGAAGAGCAAGTGTGCAAATGCTGACTTTGCTAATAATCTGTTTCCTGCTGGGCTTCAGTGTTTGTGATCCATCTGCTTCTAGAGTTTATTCCCAAAGAGTATTTTAGAAAAGCTTACTTGTATAGAATGGCCTAGAAATTTCCTGAAATTATTCTGGGAACAAATCCAGATAGTGAAAACTGTGGGATACATTCTTGTGTATGGATATTGAAAAGAACCATTGCTTATGGCAGTGTGTTCCCAAGACATTGAATTTATATCCCTAGAGGAGTGGAGGGAAATCTTGTCAGTGATGTGTCACAGTTTAAGCAAATTTGGTCAGGAAGCACAGCACAGGTACAGCAATAATACATTTTTACATTACCCTTCAAATGATACGGGCACATCTCCATCTAAAAGCAATAGCATATGCTTTCAGTAAAGTATAATTGTCCTAGCAGTCCTCATGTAGGGAATATGCTTTATGCATGTGTAGTTACATAGGAGAGCAAATAATGCTCACTGTTTTCTTTTTGTAATTACACTGTGTGTGTGGCAGGGGGGATGCATTAAGACGTTAATCTTAACAGTAAACTTCTTTGTGATAGTATCTAAATAGAGTTCTTGGTTTATGTTTTGTCTGCTAAGAGAAGGATGAGCTCCCTGAACAAAACAAAACAAGTAGTGGAAGGATTTGGAAGGTTTTTGTGTTCATGCACGGAAGAGCTTTTGCATCTGCTGAATGCAGGTGTGCTCTATCCATATATTTGCTGCTGTGGATGACCAGTGCCTATGCACTTGTTTCTAGGGGCCACTTGTTCTGTACTTAGAGAGGCTGTGGTTTCCTGTTGAACTTCTGCCTTTGCCAACACCCTGTTTTGTCTTGATGCCAAATGCAGCAGTAGGTGGAATGGGAGAGACTGTGCACATGGATGGCCATTCCTGAAGTGCTTGTGTTGTTGCATCACGTATTGCTCAACGGGTAAGGGTTATCCCTAAGGCTTGCTGATATTTGAGTAAAAATATAACTGACTTGAAAATTTTTGTCCTCTGTGTTCCTCCAAGAAAAATCTGTGATGTGCAATAAATTAGCAGTTATTACAAAACTGTGTTGGTGTTTCTGTACTAGACCTTTTAGAAGATAGAGTCCCAGCAATGTTTCCAAGTTTCAGTTCTGATCAAACAGACTTGTTTTACTTTAATAGATAAAATTTAATTGGTGAGCAAAACTTGCCAAAATCTAGTTTATTACAGTTGTATGCCTCTACTCAGGATTGCTTTTGGGGAATGAAGGCAGGATAGGACATAGGTTCCAGGAAATTTTGTGCCTCTTAGGAGTTTTGATATTATTTAACTTGGGCAATAAAATGCAAATCAGTCTACAAGGGGAATATAATTCATATGAAACAATCCCCAGCTCTCTTGGAAGTTATAGGGAGACTTCTTGGGGACTGAAATGGAGTTGGATACACTGCGCCTCCTCTGAAGATACTATTAACAATGTCATTGCTAAAGAACATACAGACTGTGGCACTGGTCTTATGCTGTTTGTGCTCTGAAGTGGCTGTGAAATAGTAAAAACTCCAGTTTTTTCATAACATTTTACTCAGGTCACACATTTTGGAGAAATACATTTGGTGAATGTCATCCTGCACTTTTTGGGCTGCTAAAAGTAGCTGATTTTAATTATACTGTATTCTTAATTGCAATATTTTAAATTTCCATTTTTCTACCTAAAATTTAAAATGTTTTCAGGACATTTTTCTATTTTTGGAGAAATTCCCAGTTTTCCAATTTCGGTTCCACTGTACAAGGGATAAGTGTCTTGTTTAATTCATCACATTTTTTCTTCAGGTATGTATAGGAGAGACTAGAAAGAGGATTATTTCTTGCTGGAGCTTTAAAATGGCAGCCCATTATGGAACCTTTTGAGGTGGGCTTCACTGGCTTTAGAGAATTTAAAATAGTGGAAATAGTAAGATACTAAGATAGGATAGTTAAAACTTAGAGCTACCTCTTTAGCCTCCTATGAGCATGATCTGGTAAAACCTTAGTGAAAATGCCCAGATGGACAGCTTTTCTTGCATGCAACAGCCTTTATATCACATGTAGTAATTTCTAAGACCACATGTGGGTCAGTTTTCAAGCTGGCTCACTAAAGACACAAGGCTTCTGCTGTCATGCCACAAGGACCCCTTTTCATCCCTTTGTAACCTGCAGATCCAATCAGTTTAAAAGAGGGGAAGAGATACCAGAAGGGAAAATCTTCTGCAGTAATTCCAGGGACTTAAGACAACCCCTGAACTTATTTGTTGACCTGCCAGAGAATGAGAGACTTGATTTTCAGCAGGATTTCCTAGCAGCCAAGTAGAGCTACACTTACATCAGATCATCAGGCATGTAACTAGTGGCAAAAATGTAGAGCAATACAAGAGTCTCTTGTCCAACAGAATACAAGAACAAGTAGATAGGGAGGACTTGAAGATATGATTTCAAAATGTGTGTGTGTTAAGGGGCAGGAGGGACTGTTGATGTTCAGCCCTAGGACACAAAGACAAAATCAGCTTTTCCTGTTCAAGAAATATTTGATTGCAGTTAATCAAGTGCAATGAACCTTAAACACTTATTATTAATTGCTATCTAATGTATCTACAGTTGAAAATGTGCCCCTCTACTCAGCCCTAGTGAGGCTGCATATGGAGTATTGTGTCTAGTTCTGGGCTCCTCATTACAGGAGAGACATAGAGGTCCTGGAGCTGGTTCAGCTGAGGGCTACAAAGATGATTAAAAATCTGGAGCTCTTATGAGGAAAGGCTGAAATACAGGGGCCTATTCAGCCTTGAGAAGAGGGGACTGAGAGGGGACATCATAAATGTCTACAAATACATGAAGGGAGGATGTCCAAGGATAGATCCAGGCTCTTCTCAGTGGAGCCAAGGAGCAGGACAAGAGGCAATGGGCAGAAACTGATGCACAGGAAGTTCAACTGAACAAGAGGAAGAACTTCCTTACTCTGCAGGTGACCACATACTGAAACAGATTTGCCCTCTCGCCAACAGATGTTGTGGAGTCTCCCTCAAGAACCATCTGGACATAATCCTGTGCCATGTGCTCTTAGATGACCCTGCTTGAGCAGGGAGGTTGAACCAGACAACCCATTGGGTTCCCTTCCAGCCTTACCCTTCTATGAATATATCGCCACACAAGGTAAAGAAATGTAACATCCAAGGACATAGCACTGTTGGAAAATTACTGTCAGTTTTGTGGACTTCTTTGCTGAGTCTCAGTCATCCTAAATTTATCTGAAGTTATTAAAAAATCTAAATAGTAGAACTTTAAAATGTTGAAAATCTTCTGGGAAAAATACATCCTCTAAAAAGAGAAGGCACATCCATATGGTTGATGAAGCTTAAAATACCTCACTTGATCTTTCTGGCAACCAGCCTATAATCAGTCTGCAACAAGACCTTTCTATGTATCAGACTTTAGGAACTGCTGAACTCATGAGAAATGTGAAAGTAGAAGTGAACTTGTTCATACTTCTTTTCCCATAGTGGTGAAGTAATGATCTAATACATGACTGAGGGGAAAGGTATGGGCAGTGCTGCTTGAAATCATGACCCCAGGGGCCTTGCTCTTTTGGGTTTAGGTCAAAGCTATAGCAAAGATGGTGTTTTCTATTCCCTTAAAAGGATATCTATGTTGCTAACACAGGCCCTTGGAGGCATGATTAGTTACTCAGAAGAAAACGCTTGTACTCTGATTGGCAAAATATGTGTAGAAATCACAGCTGTTACTACAAATAAAATGAAAATGCACTCAATAGCTGTAAACTCTGAGCTTAGACAAAAACTGTCTGGCTCTAGCTATTGCTGTTCTGGAAATTAAAATTTCTTTTCATCTATGAGTTGCTTTGTCCTGCCTAAGGATAAAAGGCTATAGATTTTGAAACGTTGGACTATTTATATAGGTACAATATTTAATGATATCCCTTAATGAAAATGTTGGAGCTGATTGACATAAATGTTGACATAAATAGAAGCAACATCTTATTTTAATAGAAAAGCCAATAGACTGGCTGCCTGCTTGAGAACTGAAACTCACATGAAACCACCCAAAGCAGATGGTGGGGTTCCAGAGTTCACAATACACCTTAGTTGGCAAACTATAAAACGCCAATAGGATGTCTTACAAGGTGTCTTCATATTTGCATGTATGTTACTAGCTATTCTGTCCCTCCATTAATCAGTATACTTCTAAAGCTTATGAACAGAACTGTTTAGGCAGTTTCATGCAGGCTTGAAAATAAGGGATGATTCAACAGGCTGCCTTATAAACAACAAGTCTTCTTAGTTCACTAAAATAAAATACACTTTTCCAGGTTTTAATCATTAAAGTAGCTTGGAATACAATTCGGTGTATTTGTATTTTGGTTTCACTGCTCATAGCTCATATGTCATCCTATTTACATTAGTTATGCTGAAGTGAAAAGAGAGTTGTAGGATCTGGATCAAGACATCTGCCTCATTAATTGTAATGGAACGACTCACTGAATGAGTGTGAACAAGACAGATTAATGCACATTCAAATCCATGGGCTCACGTGTAACAGTTTTCATTGACAAAGAAAATTATACAAAGGAAAGTCCTGTTTCTGTAGATCTTTGTATCTGTTGCAAACAAGGAATAGCTAACTTCAGGATATGTTAATTAAGGATTAAAATGATCCTGATATATTTCAAGTCATGTAAAAAAAAGGAATTGTCTCTTAAGTTGAGAGAAGGGAGTGCAAAATAAAATTAATACAGGAAATATCTTTTTGCCCTGATCATGATAGAAGTGTAATTCTGTGACCATACTTTTTTCATCATTAGATTGATGGATCAACTTTTCCTGTAATGTTCCTTAGATTTGATTTTGCCACTGAAAGCAAGCATATTAAATAGAAATGCAGTGTGACAAATAAAGATCGATTATAACAATCCAAAATGTTGATTTAGAAATTCACAGGTCTCCTTGTAGAACAACAGAAATATTTTGTATAGGAAGCACTTGCCAGCATTGCAGAAAGCCTTTCAGAGCTCAAAGGTAGATCTAGACTGTAGGAGCATCAGGGAGATGAGAATCTTGTCTTCTAGAGAATTCCAGCTGCTTAGCACAATGCTTAGAGCAGGTATCTTACAGAACTATCCTGAAGCATAATAGTAGAAAAAAGCATCTTTCAGAATTATTTTCCCTCTAGTTTTAAAAGCCCTTTGTCTTTACTTGTCACACATGTTTAGAGATGCCATATTTCTTCTTTTCAGGTCAGTATATATCCTGGAATAGGCTAATCTTTTCCAAAGCCAAATCCGAACCTGCCCCCTCTTCAGTGATTGTAGGAATGTGATTTTGAACTTAGGGCAAATTGCAAAATGTCTTGTGTGCTTCAAGTACAATGTAGGTGCAACTTACCTGTAGAAGTATAGAAGAGCAGTTGGATCAGGTTTTGTCCATTCCTTCTGAGTTTTAAGAGTTCTAATCACCTTTGCTATTAATAAGGTTGTTGGCACAATCATCATGTTGTGTTTTAGCAACAAAAGAACACCAAATGACTGAATTTCAATGAAACCTCAGGACCTAAGCGTGAGAAGTAGTGGCCATCCCTGAAATCCAGTTTAATATGTCACAGTAGACATGCATTTTCTGATAATGCCATTGAGCAAGGAGGAGAAAAATTTCAGTGCAGGTGAATTCGTGTTAAAGCAACTTTAGCTGTAACTTTGTCAGTAGGACAAAAGGTCAAGTGACTGATTAGCTGCCTCCATTGACTAATCTGTCAGCTCTTCCTGCATGCCAATCAGAATTTTGCCTTTAAACTGGAGGAAGTAGTTCTTAGGAGCTTAGTTTTAGAATTATTCATGTCACAGAATGGTAACCAAATATTCAGTAGGTTGAGTAATTTAATTCGCTGACATGCAGAGAATGCATGTAAAAATTGTTTTGGTCATAACGGGGTTACTAAAGACATGTGGAATATGTGGCGGAATTGGCAGCTTTTAGTACTGTTTGCAAGTAAAATAATCTCATTTTCCCCATTCTTTTTATCTAGATTTCATTTTACATTGTGTCGCTCAAAGGAGGCATAAATAATCATTCCAGTTTTTCTGCTATCATCCGTGTGTCCCCTGTGGCTTGGTACTGTAGATCTTGATTATTGAATGTTCCTCATGGCAGTACATCCATGCAGGACTGGAATTGGAAAGAGGAAAATCTCTGATGCTGCTGTGGTTTGTTCCTGAAGGAAGAGTTGCAAAACCAAACAGTTCTCTAGGGTCTTAAACTGCAAGTCCCATAATGGAGCCTGCCAAATGTGCATGGCAAACTTTGGTGAATTTTCATCATCTGCACTGAAAAAAGAAATCTTTTTTAGTGGCCCTGTAGGCAGTATGGATGGGAACATTCATTAACATGCACTGTGACTAAATCCCCATGTTCCCTAAACTCTTCTTTAAGTGGGTAGTTAAACATTGTTGTCAGAAGTCTGGCACGGTTCACGAGCAGGATTCCTTCTGTCATCCATTGATCAGTTGATAGATCTTACGAGGGGCTGCCAGGAGGGAAGGAAATCACTTGCTGTCTGTACAAAAGCATCTTGGCCCTGGTGCCTGGCCCATGCAGGCAGACACGGGAAAAGTGCACCTGTACAGGGGCCTCGTGTGGAGCCTTTCTGTCACCTTCTCAGTGACAGTTTCTATGTTTGCACATAGCTTTCTGTCAAGCTTTAAAATCAAACCGACTTTTTGGAATTCAGAGCAAGCTCTGAATTCCAAAAAGTCGGTTTGATTTTAAAGCTTGACAGAAAGATATGGCTCCAATAACTCATGAAGCCTCTTTTAAACTGCTGGTGAAACCCTGACCATGTTCCCATCAATGGGAAGGTTTGAAGGCTGGAGTTTATCACTGACTTGACCAGGATTAGACTTTTGTTTGTGGATCTGTGTGTGGTTTATATTTAAATTTCCAATTCTTTTTAAAGATGCTGAAAATGTGCTGATCTGTAGGACTTCAATTCATTTCACATTTCAAAAGACCAACTTTTTCATCTGCTAACTTCAGATAAGAATTTAGGAGCAATTCTAGACTTTTAATTTGATCTTTTAGCTACTCCATTAATTTAAGAAAAGCAATAGTACCTGTCCTACCTGTAGCTACTACTGAGGTGAGCACATAGAAACCCCACATCCTTGCACTGCAATCTAGCAATTTGCTGAAAGTGCAAATGTTCTTACTTGCTTACTGGTGAGCTGTCAGCTGGGATTTCCCTTATTCTGCTGTATTATTCCCTGCTTTCTCTTTTTGCTTTTGATGTTAATAAAAAGCTCAATATAAAAATAAAATTGTGAAAATCAGAACTGATGTCTGAATATGACATTCAAGAGCTTTTTTTGCATTTCTTTTTAAAGAGAGGTAATATTTGCTGAGTGTAAGCAGTATGTATGGCTCTGTGGGTGTGCAAAGCAGTGCATGTTTCCGAGTCTTTTTGCAATAAACTACATGATCATACTTTAGCTTTTTTGATCCCAGAATCTTAACACCACCTTGCAGCCAGTGACCCTATAATGAATGTTGCATTTACATTACCAAATCTCATCACCATATGTCCGTGAGTGCTGTGGGGCTCAGATCAGTTGAAGACTGCTGAAGTTAGGTCTGTCAAATAAAAGACGACTCCCATTCTTAGGTGAGGTATTTCTGCAAAGATTATGTTTAACAATATGGATGCCAAGGAGAAACTAATTTGAATTGGGTTTTCATAAGGAAAATTGTTTGTTAAATACTGACAGAGAGACTAAGTAAACTGCCTGAGGTTTAGTTTGTAAATGTCCATACAACAAACACAGGAAGATAGCTGTACAAGCTAAGAGATTGTTACTAACTGCCAGGGTGCATTTTTTTCAATAAAGCTATCCATGTGCTTTGAGGAGATAGTTCAGATTGTTTTTCCTCAGAATGATTGATGACAAAGGGCATAGAACCAGACACCCAGGCTGAATTTGGGGATGAGTCATTCAGACACAAATACCAAGTAAATCCAATTATTTTCATTGTACTTCTCTGAAATGATGGTTTAGTATATAGCCCAGCTGGGACAGATTTTTGGACTAGCATACATAGTGTCATTTTTAATGCCTTATGGGTTTCCTTTCTGATTTACTTATATTTTTTTCATATCGTAAGAAGACTTAGTGGAGATTTAAATTTAAAAACAGTTGAATAGCATTATAAATTTCTGTATGTAACATATGCGTATATATTTGCTCACCTGAGGGGAGGTATGACAAAGATATATTTTTATATATAGTTGTGGGGCTGACATTTGGTGAATCTTAGAGAGATCCAACACCAGGCCTGAATTTTCCCAAGGAAAAACATTTTACCTTCAAAGAGAACAGTTCTGTAGACATTTCTTGGTCTCAGGAAAGATTGATAGAAGTTTTGTAAACATCTCTTGTTCTCAAATTAACAAGTGCTGTTTTTCACTTTAGTTTGTTATTTTCTTATGTATGTTTTCAAAATATACTCTCTCTATCTCATACAATAGTAGTAGAGAAGCATTGTGTCATTTAACCAATCAAGTAACTGTTAACAAAAAACCCTATAAAAAAAGATAAATTATTAAAAATAAAAACCTTCTAATTCTTTAGAATTTGGAGTCTTTCTTGTCTTTCTATGGTAAACGGTGACATATAGTTTATCAATCCTGCTGAAAATACTTAACTATTCATTGTAAAAAAGCTTTTTCTACAAGGTAATTTATTATTTATTGGCAAAAATTTTGACAAATGAAGTTTGAAAGGTTTCAGAGGATGACATTTCAACCCTCATCTTTGGAAGACTCTTGATAATCAAAGAGGAACATCAATATGAACATTTTCCTTGATTCACAGCCTACTTTCAATGTGCCCCTTTTATTTAAAACTCTATAAGGAAAGAAATTACTTGATTCCAGTGCTCTTTTGTTCCTCTATCCATTCATGTGCTTGTCTTAACAGTCCTCTAATAATTTCTGAACTGGCAGCCAATTTTAACCAAATTTGACTGAGAATTAAAGGTCCCAAAACTATTAAGGTCTTACACACTTCATGAAAATTGATACTAAAGGAGAGAGACTCAAGCCAGTGCCCCACTGAGAAAAGCTCAGTCACAGCTTGCCACAGGGAATCTGCTTAACTGATTGCAAGTTCATGCTGGTAAAGTTAAACAAGTGTACATACACTGGCTACACCAAGCCTTAATTTTGTAGTGAACAACAGTAATGGGTTTTAAAGATTTTTTAACAAAAGTTTTTCTTGTGCTTTTTGCATTTGGCCCTTCCTTGACTTTTCATCTTGGCAACTGAATTTTTGCTTCTTCGGCAGGAAGCTGCAAATGGCTTTTTAAAAGTGCACTTGAATCAATGTCTACTGAACTTCAGATGCTTTCAAAGTAGCAGCCTGTGTGTCAAGCTCACAGTTCACGTGTTACTGGCAGCTTGTATTCTGTGAGTTGTTATGAGGAATCCTGAGAAGTTATGGCTTGGTTCACTTCCATTTTAGATTGATCATTAAAACTTTTTTTGGATGACTGATATGGTTTCTTTCAGAGAGAGTAATGAAATCCATTCTGTAGTGTGATAGAGTAATTAAGGTTTGTTACTAGGATAAAATGTATTGCTTTAGATATTTTCAAAATAGTTTAATTTCCTTTCTTGTGAAAAACCACTCTTATTTTCACAGCATCTTCCACTTTTAATCCATAAAAGTGCATGGCAGTGTAGCTTGGAGTACATCCTTACTCAGGCTGAAGTTCCACTCATTTAGGATTTAAATTTTATTCTTAATTATAATGGTTTTAATCTAGATTAGGCCTCAGTGGAAATACAGACATAAACATTTGATTTAATCTCTTCACTAGACCATTTATTCTGTGAAAGTTGAAATATCTAAGAGATCACACAAAAGGTGCCAGTTAAACATGATGGGTGCAAGCTTCCTATGTGCCATAGGAATGGAGTATTTCTCACCCTGTATTCATAGGCTTCCAGGCTACTACCCTGGTACCACGGGTGAAAATTTATACCCATCTGGCACCGGAATCACTGTCCTGCCATCCTGCTTTGCTTGCTAGGCTTTGACATATCACCTCTCCATATGAGACCTATATAGGATTTCCTCTTTATAGTCTCCCAGGTCAAGGGGCTACAGGAATAATCCATTGACAGTTATCTCTCTTGCTTCTCTGGAAGCTGTGCTACCATTTCTGAAAGTGACTCTGCTGTCTTTTCTTTGCACTGGTGCACTTGGCGATATTACCACCAAACACTTTTCACTTCTCTCCACTGACATCCCAGATCCAAGAAGGGCATAGTCTATTAAGCTCTCCTCAGTTAACTTCTCAGTTATTCAGGAGTTTCCTATCAAGAAACTTAAATTCACCCCGTCCATTCATGGTGTTAAATGTGTCTGCTGAAGACTGTGATGCCTGGTCCACAGACCATCTGGTGCAGGAACATCCATGTTTTACAGGGCTACTGTCCTCTGAAACAGACTAGTCACGTTCATAGTGTATGAGTTTTCTGAGCTTCACGGGGTGGCCTTACAAATTGCTATTTTTTATGTGTCTTTCTGATCAAAGTGTAATATGTGGGTTGTGTTTCAGCCTTCTAGAGTGGAGATTTCACTATGTGAATCTGAAGGTATATGCTGCAGGCTGTGGGGTATGACAGAAAGGAATGTGGGTTTATTTGCAATGGTGTGGGAGGACTACACTGAGCAGGACCCACAGAGTGTAGGCTGGTCCGTGCTCTTTTTTGGGGAGAGTTTTTAGTGAGCTGTCCACAGAGCTGCCCTCCTGCTTTGATGTGAACAGAGCTAGCTAATTTCCTTCAAAGGAGGACTGGAGAGTAAGGCAGCCAGGTGATCTCTACCTGGGAGATTGTCAAGGAGCTAAGCACAATGTGGACATGTCCCCTGAGGTCCTGGTGGGATGTAGTTCATCTGCTAAAAGACATGCTGGGGTATTGCATATAAATATAAACCAGAATACCTAGCTCTTACAGCAGTTTTCTGGAGTTGTTAGTGCTTCCACTGTAAATCACCAGGTTTCACCAGGTTTGGAAATTGAAACCTTTGCTGTTTTCATGGCCTTGATCATGAGCCTACCCACAAGGAAAATAAGGCTTAGGGCAGCACAAGAAACTTAAAGAACATTTTCCTTAGCTTGATATAACTTTTAAATAATATTACTTTGCTTTATAATCATCATTTTGGGTAATTTCACACTTCTTCCAATTTTTCAATTTGTAGTAGTGTACTAAACAGCCTTCACTGTTGATTTAAAACAAAACTCAGTTCATGTTTCTCATCATTGTTGAATGAAACTATTGTTTTGGGTGGTAAAAATAGGATTCATTTGCTATTTGGATGCTTCTGGATACTAAAATGTTTTCAGTCATCTCCAAGCACATGACTAAGCTTCATACCAGGATCTGAGTCATAAAGGACTATAAGTAATATGTCTGAATTCATATGCACTTCCTTGGAAGAATTTCCAAAATTTTGTCTTAAAGCTTTCTCAGCTGTAGGTGAATTAATCTGTCCTCGCCGTGGGAGTAGTGAGAACTGGGTGCTTTTTCTAGGGCTTTTTCTTTTACTTTGAGAATACAGAAGGCATAATTTATGAGCTTAAGTTATCTTTCCTCTCCTTCACAGTGTGTGCCAATGTTGATATTTCAGTGCAAATAAGGATTGCTCCCAATTGTCCCCACTGACTGTTCTTTGCTTCTCACTGTGGGATGGTTTTGGCACATATGTGCTAGATGCCTTTGGGTGAAACTAAATTGGAGTATAGACTCCCAGAGCTCATCTAATGGACTCCAGCCACAAAAACACATTTAGTCTATGGGGCCAATCTAGAGTTAGTCTAGAAATCTCTAAAACAACCCCCAAGATAAAAGCAAGGAAAAAAATCCTTTAAATGTGAGTACTGTGGGTTGCAAGTATTCCACACTGAGCGTTCTGCTTTACCAATGCTGTCCTCTTGGTCTTCTGTGGATGTGGAAACCACGGCACACAATGCAAATGTTATGTGATTTTGAAGAAGAGAATGTCTTGGAGTTCTGAGAAGAGCTTCCGGATTCGTACAGAACAAGAATGTATGGGTACAATACTATCTCGTGTTTAGGATCTGGTTAACCACTACAGCACTGAACCTTGCACGTTGCCCTTCATGACTAATTAAAGTCCTCCTAATTAAAAGCCTCTTTGTGTAGGAGGAGGATGGGAAAAGCAGAGTGGTTTTCAGATGTATATTAGTTAATTTTTACATTGATTTTACCTTTTTTCCAGAGGATTTATTCTAGAGTTGCACTGTTTTAACAATGGAAAAATTAAGGGCTATGACTTGCTGTCCCTATTTTATTTATGTGCCCAAAAATACCTTGGAGGTTATTCAAATAAATGCACTCCATTCCATTTACTTGACTGTCTTATGGCTTAATCATGCAAATAAATGTGAGGATGATATTTATTTGACTGTCTGTCATGGCGTTTCTTTGACTGTACAGTAAAGCATACTTTCTTTTCCCCAAAGAAGAAAATTAAATTAAATGCGTAAAAACCCACCCCATGTTGTAATGCAACAGTTCAGATTTTAAACACACGTAAGTCAGGACATTCAGAGTTATGACTCCCTAGAGCTTGTAGCTCAGCCATGTTGTACATGTGGTGTAGATTAAAACAGTGATTTCCTCTCCTTTCTGTACTCCTTTCTCTTCTTGGTCTTTTCCTCTTTTTCTTTTAGCTTTTTTATGGGGTCTGTGCTGGAGCTCCTCCATGGGATGGGTGATCCAGCAAAGGCCCTGGATGACAGGCATGGGAGCAAATCCCATGCATGCAAGACTGGTACTGCTTGCAGCAGTAGAGGAGCACAGCAAGGAAGAGAGGGAGCTCAAGGATCACTTCAGGGGAGGCCAGCACCTCCCTTCATGGGGATGGTCCTGCCTCCACTTCATACTCATGGCTCACATGCTATTCTGTGCTGTCCATATTGCAGCATTTTCCAAATATTTTTACCTTCTCCCAGGCAACTAGCAACAAGGTAAGAGGAAACAGCCTCAAGCAGTGCCAGGGAAGATTCAGGTTGGATATCAAGAATAATTTTTTCACAGAAAAGGCTGTCAAGCATTGAAACGGGCTGCACAAGGATGTGATGGAGTCACCATCCCTGGAGGCATTCAAGAAACAACTGGTCATGGCACTGAGTGCTATGGTCTAGTTGACAAAGTGGTGACTGGTCAAAGGCTGGAATCACAGAATCACAGAATAAGCTGAGTTGGAAGGTAGCCACAAGGGTCATCAAGTCCAACTCCCTGCACAGCACTATCCCCAAGAGTCACATCTTTTGCCCAAGAGCATTGTCCAAACTTTCCTTGAGCTTGGTCAGGCTTGGTGCTGTGACCACTTCCCTGGGGAGCTGTTCTAGTGCCCAACCACCCTCTGGGTGAAGAACCTTTTTCTAATATCCAACCTAAACCTCCCCTGGCACAGCTTCAGACCATGCCCTCAGGTCCTGTCTTGGACCACCACAGAGAACAGATCAGTGTCTGCCTCTGCTCTTCTCCTCACAAGGAAGTTGTAACTGCAATGAAGTCTCCCCTTATCTCTAGGCTGGACAGACCAAGTGACCTTAGACAGTCCTCACAGAGCTTCTCCTCAAGGCCCTTCACCATCTTTGTTGTTCTCCTTTGGACACTCTCTGATAAGTTTTCTATCTGTCTTTTATTGTGATACCCAAAACTGCCCCCAGCACTCGAGGTGAGGCTGCCCCAGAGCAGAGCAGAGCAGAGCAGAGCAGAGCAGAGCAGAGCAGGACAATCCCCTCCCTTGCCTGGCTGGCCATGCTGTGCCTGATGCACCCAGCACACACTTGGCCCTCCTGGCTGCCAGGGCACTGCTGACTCATGTTCAACTTGCCATCAACCAGGACTCCCAGGTTCCTTTTCATGGCACTGCTTTTCAGTCTCATTCCTCAGTCTGTACATACAGTCTTGAAGGTCTTTTTCAGCCTAAATGATTCTATGAAATAACACATCTTTATTTATTTTTTTCCAACAAACGTGCACTTGTCTTGAATCTCTTCCTCAATGTGCTTTATTCATGCTGGTCTGTGTTACAGGGGGTGGCAGGGAGGTTAATAACTTAAGAACAAACCTGTAGGTCTTAATTTTGTGAATGTCACAGATATTCTGTGAATAAGAGAACCAGACAATGTGATAACATTTTTCCAGAGCTATATGTAGTCTATCTTGACAGACAATGAAGGATGGATGCTTCTCAGAATTCATATTGGTAAAAATGACCTGAAAAGAGAATGTGAGTTCCCACAATACTTATTTTCTGGATCTTGCTCTTCTTCTGTGTTACTTTTTATGCTCTGTATTCCCACATAACCTGAATAAAATATTATATACTCTTTTATGTGGTTACTGTTTCTTTGCTGGTCTCATAAATAACTTGCAGTGTTTTCTGACTTGGCATAGTAAAACTCCCAAATTTCCTCAACAGTATGAATTTCTGGAGACCGATAGGTATAAATTGCCCTGAAGAGAATGCTGATTTGTTTGCACTTCTCTAGGCCAAATCCTATAATGGAAAGAGATCATCTGCCCAACTGCTTTCTTTTTTACAAGTGCATATCATTATACCAGCCTCTGGATTTTCCAAAGAAAAAATATGAGTATTTGAGACTGTCATTATTAGTAGTTCCTGCTTTTTCAATTCTATAAACATTGAGATAATTAAAATATTATTCTAAATCCTTTTGAAATAATAGTTTTGGTTTAGTTATTGTGTGTTAAGCACTTATTGTAGTAAAAATAAACACATTTCTATTTCAACTTATACAAGCAGGATATTATTTCCAAGGTCCTCAGGGCAGGGATTGTACTTTTCCTTGTATCTGCAAATTATTTATTGGAAGAGGGGCCCTATCCTCCTTATGGCTTCAGCATTAATACTAAGTGATGATCCTCACATGGAAAATATTGAATCTGAATACACAGAGTTTTGTAAATACCAGCAACCTATTGTACAATCATGACAGCACTTTTCTCTTTCAGCTGCTCATATTTCTCTCCTTGGTTTTTCTATGTCTCTTTGTTTAACTGACTGGAGGAGAACAAAGCAGAAAAGCAAGAGCCTAAAGTTAATATCTCAAATGCAGTTGCTTGGAGAGATCTTTTCCTGGTTTTCTATGAGGTGGCTAAAGGATTTATGTCCTGGTATGTTGAGTGTGATGAGTACATGCACTGCTGACTTTAGGACAAATTCTGTCTCAGGTCTAAATCTTTCCCCTGCTTCACAGACCAGTCTCCACAATGTGCCTGCCATGATCACCTGTCTTCCCTTGGGAACAATATTCCAGTGTTGTGGGACTGCTGTGCTTGTGGCAGAGCCGTTTTTTGGCTGTCCCTGTTCAGCCAGACACGTGCACAGGGGCCAGTCATGGTTAGCTCTGGGGCTGGTACACCTCCTTCTCATGGCTTCAGGTTACTGGGTTCAGCTTTACCTCCTTTCCAAAGATGGCTCTTTCCTCAGGCACATAAGGAAAGCTCACCCAGACACAAAGTTGATAACATGCTGCTTCTCACCGTGATCGTGTGCCAGTATCAGGAATAGACTGGCTACTAGCTAGGAATACCAGTCCAACAGTAACTGTGGAGGTAAACTCTGATTCATGTGCTGTAGCTGTCTGTGCACAGGGACTTTGTGTTGCTTCTGTGCTGGGAACTTTCCTGATGAACTCTGCCTGTTCCTGCAGGTTGATAACTTCATCCTTTGCAAAATTCTTTCTTACTTGGTACATGGAGCTGAAATCTGAGGAAGGTTGAAGAAGTCCAAGAAATAAAAGCAGATGCAAAGGAATTGGTTTGGATATGTGGTTTTAGTCAGTGTTGCCAATTTAGTTGCTATTTTACAACAAGCTTTAACATTGGATAAATGTTGTATTTTTAGAAAAAGAAAATATGTGCTAGTACAAAAGAAAGTATTCCAAGATTCAGTAGGAATTATACTACCTTTTCTTTCTTGGTCTGAAGAAAGAAATAAACTAAACTGATTCAGGCCTGGTTTTGATAATATAAGAGAAGAAATTCGGAGCAATCACAAAATGGGAGAAAGTAACAGACATTATGAAAAAGTATTGGATGGAGCAGCAGTCATTCCCAGCACTATACTATAATTGAGTGTACTAGGTTATTTGGTTTGTTTTTAATGAAATGCTGTAAAAACCAGTACCTTTTGTCCCTGGTTAAATATTTACAGATTATATTTGGAAGCTGCTATCAGAGTTAAATTAAAAGATCCTACTATTTTGTATCTCATATGTTTGCATAAACCATATCAGTTCACGTTTAATAAGATTTGCTATCAAGAGAACCACAAACTGTTTAAATGCTTAACATCTGCAGCTTTGTCAGGTTTTCAGGGGTTACATGTCTGAGTAGACTTGTTTAACTCAAATAAGGAATTATGGAAACTATTAAATTTCTTCCATATTTTCATTTCAGTGACAGGCTTCCAGTCCAGCTTTACAATATGGTATTTCTTTGCATACAGCCAAAACAAGACATTCCACAGTAACAGAAAATTTGCCATTTTTCTTATCACCACAAGCATGTGATATCTGCCATCAGCAGTTGGGAAAGTTTCCATTAAAATAAATATCAGAGAAATAAATATTTCCAAACACTTTTAAACTAAGTCCCAGTAGGTGTATATTGCATGAGCACACACCAGTGTAACTTGGGGTTTTACTGCTTTTCATTTTTTTCATTCACTGTGGTAAGCCTGCATTCGATTGTTTGTTCAAATATGTTCACATATTTACATGAAACTGCTCCACTTATGCACATGTCTGCCATTAAAAATTAAATGTTGGATTCGTACTGGCTTATGAAAGATAAAATAAAAGGAACATGTTTCAACCTGCAAATTGTTGTCAATGATGCATTTTTAAAGGGTTCCCATGGACTGTTTCTTTATTGAAAGAAAATTATATTTTCTGAACTATTATAAAATGTGAGGCTGCTGTCCCACAGCAAGGATCTAGCTGGCAACCTAGGCTATTTCCAAAAGCAGTAAAAGACATGCATGATAAGAAAAATTACTTAATAGTTCACCATGTCCTTCCAGCTTCTAATGAAAAATTGTCCAATACAGTGTATTTTCCATTACTTTGCCCGGTCCACTTTTTAATGACCCATGGGATATGGTCCTCTATAGCTTCCTGATGAAGTCTACTCTTTTGCACATCTAGTTACTACAGTCTTTTGTAAGTCTGTAAATCCCCCTACGAGAATCCCTCTTTTCTCTGTTATGTGCTCTTGTAGTGCCCTTCACAACTTTTCCCAGCGGTAGAGATTCTGAGCGCTTGCCTCTGTCGTGACATAAGAAGAATTTACACTGCTCTAATTTGCCTAAGAGAAACTAGTCCTTTGTAGGCAGCGTAGGATCCAGCTGGAACCATTTAAACATTTTTAGAGCTTCATTTTTACACCCAGATGAGACCAGCTAGAGAAAGGAGAATGTTTGTCCTGTTTTTCATCTCATTAGCACAGGGCAGCATATTTGATATGTATCAGACAAAGCAAGAATATTAAAACTCTTTTGTCTATTACAGCTTTATCCTAATCATCATCCTTCTATCTGTCAGCCTGTATGGGAAAAAATGCACTATCCATTGTCTTGATCCACTTGAGAGAACTGCACTGCCTGAGCAGTGAAGAGAGAAAACTGGAAAAGAAAACTAGATTTGATTTGGGGCAAGTTGTCAATATTTTTAATACTGGCATGTAGTTACTCTGTGTTGTAAAAGTCAGCTCTTGGGTATGGTATTTACAGCAATGTGTGGAATGGCAGAAATGTATTCCTGTGCACACCTGTCTTGCACATTGAATAGCTGACTTGGACATCCATTATAAAATTAATTCCTTCCAGCACATTTCTCCAGCTCTCCTTGTCCTACAGAACTAGTCTAAAAGATAGAATACAGGACTATTGGTTATGGAGTAATGCCTATGACTAATCTGCAAGATAATGTAATTCAGAGGTTGTAGGTGATTTCCAGACTACCACAGGAGCCACCATGCCTGGTCAGACTGCAAACCTGTCCAATCTACCTATTCTTTAACTTCAACACCACTGTCTTAGAATTAATGTGAACATCCATCTCAGCCTTTACAGAGTCATGGAATCACCTGGGTTGGAAGGGATCTCAAAGACCATCTAGTTCCACCTCCTTCTGTGGGCATGGACATCTTTCACTAGACCACGTTTCTCAGAGCTCCATCCAGCCTTGTCTTGAATGATTTCAGGGATGGGCCATCTATAGCTTCTCTGAGCAACCTGTTCCAGTGACTCATCACCATCACAGTGGAGATTTTTTCCCTCATATCTAATCTAGACATACTCTCTTTCAATTTGAAGCCATTCCCCTTGTCCTGTTACTACATCTCTCATAAAAACTCTCTCTCCAACCTTCTTGTAGGCTCCCTCCAGGTACAGGAAGGCTGCAAGTAGGTCACTCCAAAGCCTTCTCTTTTCCAGGCTGAACAAACCCAATGCTCTCAGCCTTTCCTCATGGGATAGATGCTCCATCCCTCTAATCAACCTGGTGGCTTCCTCTGGACTTGCTCTGACAGGTCCATGTCTTTCTTACATTGAGGTACCAGAACTGGATGCAGTTCTACAGGTGGGTTCTTCATGTGGGAGGATGGAGCAGAGGAGCAGAATCCCCTCCCTTGCCCTGCTGGCCACACTGCTTTTGATGCAGCCCAACAGCAGAGGCTATGTTTGGCTTTCAGGGCTGCAAGAGCAGATGGCCAGGTCATGTCCAGCCTCTCATCCACCAGCAACCCCAGATCCTTCTCAGCAGGGCTGCTCTCTGTTCATCCCTCACCCTGGATTGACATCAGGGGTTGGCCCAACCCAGGGGCAGCACCAGCATCTGGTCTTGTTAAACCTCATGAGATTCCCATGGCCACTTCTTGAACTTATCCAGGTCCCTCTGGATGGATCCCATCTTTCAGGTGTGTCACCCACACCACTCAGCTTGGTGTCATCTGCAAATTTGCTGAGGGTGCACTCAATCCTTTATGCCACTAATGGAGATATTCAATAATACTTGTCCTAATACTGAACCTTGAAGGACATAGTTCGTCACTTGAGTCCACTGGGACTTCAAGAGATTGACCACTGCCCTCTGGATGTGGCTGTCCAACCAATTCTTTATCCAGCTAAGAGTCCATTTGTCAAGTCCATCTCTCTCCAATTTAGAGAGGATGTCAAGGGGGTCTGTATCAAAGGCTTTATGGAAGTTCAGATTAATGCCTTGTGGGTGGCATGAAAATGTAAGAACCATCTAAATACAAGTGCAGCTGTCTATCCAGTTTTTCACTGGTTTGAAAACTACTGATAATGCTAAAATAAGTTAAAGTCTGCTCAGTAACCTCAGACAGTAGGAGGTTATTATTCTGTATGCTTGAGAACATGCCAGTTTGAGCATTTTTTGGAAGGGGAGAAGCCCAAAAGGTCTCATCCCTTTGTCCCTGCTGTTGAACGTGACTCATGATCCAGAACTAGGAAACAGCTGAAGGACTGTAGGGTTGGGTCGCTCCTCTGCTTTGGCCTGGAAACACACAGGGACACATGTCCTCCTTCAAGCTGTCGAGTGAGAGTTTTGCTCCAGAGGGAAATATTTCTGAATTAAAACATGCTTGTTCCCACCTGTAAAAAATATTTTTTTTCCAAGTGGAGCTTATTCTATCCCCCTGGGTAATTCTCTGTCAATCCTTCTTTGTGCCAAGTGGAGGGCAGAGATGAAATACGGTCTGCTGCTAGCAGCAGAGCTGAAGAATATTGCCTGTGTAGCTGAAAGAAAGAACTGTCTCAGCTCTGGAGACACTGGTTCAAAACTGGTATAATAACAATGACTACTGCATATCCTTGATGTGAAGGACTTGGCCATCATCAAGAAAGGCTGTGGGGGAGCTGCTGCAGCCAATTGAAGGGACCCTCTGTACAGCCTCTGCAGCAAAAGGGCAACACACTGTCAGAGCATTAGGGCTTCTCCCAGCCCTCAGCAGTAAGGCAGAACAGGTTAAAAGAGCTTTATATCCCATTTTTAGCCTAAAATATTTTTCTGCTTGTTTTTCTCAGAGTTTCTACTGAAATTCAGCAGTTTTGGGTGTTCCTATGGTGCTTCCTGCCAGCCACGAAGCTGCCTTGTGAGTGGAGCTGCACCTCAGGCTCCTTTGTCTGCTTCAGCAATTGAGAGCTGTTGCTTTGCTTGAGCATGATGGAGTGGGGTTTTCTAATGAAACCAGCCTTGATGGGTCAGAGGAACATTTGGCACATATTCCCTATTTCTAAGTTTTCCACTCCTTTTGCCCACAATTAAGTGGTGATCAGAATCAAAGCTAATTTAGTAATGTTTAAGATAAGTTGCTCCAAACCCAATTACAATTAAGGGGAGTTTTCTATTGATTTTGTTAATTCATATTGTTCTGGAGGAGTACTTTGCCAACAGCTCAGATCGAAATGGCAGATAGGACAATATATATTTGCCATTTTTCCTGAAGTCTTGGTGAAGGAGGAGGCCAGTATGTCTGTGCAGAGTATGTGAGCCTCTCGCAGCACACAGTCCCTCCCTGTCCCTTCAAATTAAACTTGCTTCCTGCCAGTCTTGCCTTAGGTTTCCAGGTGTAGGTGGGCTTGGGACTCAAAGCAACAACAGAGGGGCCAAACCTTAACATGATTGCTATTTTCTCCACTAACGGAAAGCAGACTTCCAAACCTTTTTTAAAAACCCTGTATCAGGCCAAAATTCAGAGGAGGCATTTATCAACATGCATAGTGATTAATTAGGAGGAATAAAGTTCAACTGTGGTCCTTAACCAGATTATCTCTTATAGCAATACATTTCCCAGACTAATTACCAGATGTGGGAAGGAGTCATTCTCTTTCTGCGTGCAAATTTAACTCATGAAAACTTCATAGAGCTGAGAAGAAAGGTGCAGAAAAGCAGAGTTGCCATCATTCTGCAGTAACATTAAGAGTCAGAGAAATTTGTAGTAGTCTTTAAACTATTTAACTTCAAGAGGAATTAAATTTCCAGGAAGTTGCATTTGGGGCCGGGGCAGGGGTGGTGGAGCAGAAGATTTAAATGAGGAAAATATCATAAGTAGCTGGTTATATATCAAAAATTATTTTATTATATAATAATGAGTAATAGATTGAATTATTTTAGCACATGTAGTACTATTATAGGTATAAACTTGTAAGGCAAATTTCCTTTTTTTCAACTGAAAAAGCTGCCTTCACTTGGTTGTGTTTCAACCTTTCTTCTCCTTCATCTATGTTCCTGTCTGGCATACCTTTTGCCTACAGAATTTCCAGTTCTGTTCAGGGTTCTGCAATTATCAGGAGTTGATATTAGAAACAAATTATTATTACATTGGCAACATTTAGGTGTTTTTTAGAAGACCTAAAGGAATTAGAAAGAGCTCCTAATAAAATTGTTAAGGTTTGTTGTTGCTGTTGTTGTTGTTGTTTGTTTGTTTCTCCAACAAATACGACCCAAAGAAACAGAAGTGATGTATTCCTGTAAATGAGGATTTTGTATGTGACAGATATAGAAATGAGGTAAGGCTTTCAGCTTGCCAACTACTTTCAGTTATTCCTGTCAATCCATCTACTTAATCCATTACAATCTTTTCCTTGAATTTAAAACGCTGGAAATTGAATTTAAGTTGCTGTGGCCAGACGCTTCTCATTGCAAAAGAAATGGTCTTGAAGCAAAACCTTACCTCTGAATATGACTGTCCAGGATCCAGATCAGGACAGCAGGGTTCACCTTGGCTCAGGAGGGATTGAGAACTGCCTTTTTGATTTTCCTTCTTAGCAGTGAAGTGGGGACTAGAGTCAGAGGTAAGCCTTTAGTGCAGCCCTGGATGCCAGCACACACACTATGGTCTTGTTTTGATGGTTTGTTCTCAAGGCTTAATTAAGAGATGGCAGCACAGAACATGTACTTCTCTGAAGAAAGGTTTAATTGTACTACTATCAGGAACGGGGTGTTCTTTGAAATATCTCCTAACCCTGAAAAAGTTACGGGTTTTTTTGTTGTTGTTGTTGGGGTTTTTTTGTTTGTTTCTTTTTTTTTGGTTTGTTTTTTTTTTTTTTTTTGTTAAGGGGGTATTTCCCCCTGCTATCTGAAGAAAAACTGATAATTATAATAAGAGAAAGTTAAGAGGTTTTCCCTATCTAGGGCCAGTGGTGACATCCCCATAAATCATGGGTAACCCTAACAGCCTTCTTAAAGAGGCTTAGTTGTCATACATAGATACAACTGTTCCCATCATATTTATCTTTCACTCCACAGCTTATAGAAACAAAATATCTGTCATCAACAATTATTAATCATCCATTTACCCTGCTGAGATATCTAATAAAGCATCAAACGGGGAGTTTGAACACTAGAGAGAAGGAGAGAAAATGTAATCCAAATTTTCAAAAGTAAAGGGAAGAAAAGTCTCATGTAACATCTGTGCACCACATGTTCACAAATTACAGTGGGCCTGTGAACACTTCTTCTCTCATCTATATGTCATACAGATTTAATAGTTCATCATTTCACAAAAACAACATTATTATGTGCCATGTTTAAAAGAAGGTGTGATCATCTCTCCAGCAGCACTGCTGCAAGCTGCTCTCTACTGAGGATGAGCTGCTGTGCTTCAGCATCTCATGGTGCCTCAGTCTTCGCATGCAAAGCCCCTTCTTCCTGGCAAGACTGAGGGGAAGCGCCTGAACTGCACCCCAGGAGGCTGGGCTCAAGTGATAACCTGTGATTCTCCAAGGAAATTAATCTTTTGTGCTAAGACCACCAAAAAATGCTGTTAGAATGTGGGAACTTGCCCAGAAACACATCTCACTCAGAACACACCTTTCCACCAGCAGTGCATTATAGAATATGGCTTTTTTAGTTTGAGTAAAAAAAAATGAAGAAAACATTACTCACTCAAGGTATTCTACAAGTTTTTTACCCAATGCTATATTGCCGGTGTTAATCTAAATATGTGTGCTTCCATCTACTGAACTGAGAGAGGCCAATGGTGTACAAAGAAATATGCAGATAACCAGGTTTCCTCTTGCCTTTTATTTCTGGTGAAATGTATCCATCTCTGCATTAAATCTATGTGCATCATTAAGTCTCAGCTCTTGGGCTGACTCTGCACATCCACAAGAAAAATCCAAGCATTGTGTCTTGTAAACATTTATTCCAAGATGCAGAGGTTCAGATGCAGAGCTAGAAACAAGAGTGCAAGAGACAAACAAGTCTGATAAAAGGAAATTGTGCTTTTATATTTTCTCCCATTCTTAAAATAACCTTCTTCCCCACCAAAAACTTTGACATCTTAAAGAAGAGGTAAAACCTAAAATATGCAT
This sequence comes from Irena cyanogastra, assembly GCA_013397155.1. Taxonomy (NCBI): domain Eukaryota; kingdom Metazoa; phylum Chordata; class Aves; order Passeriformes; family Irenidae; genus Irena; species Irena cyanogastra. The sequence goes on from VWZV01014298.1 coordinate 42,946, forward strand.
GGGTTTTCCCCACATAGATATGGTTAAATAGCAATAAAGAATTTGGAGACTACAAGCATTCCAGGAGTAGTGTGCTAAGCACACTGGGAAGTTTGACTCCTTACAGCCTAAAATATCTAAACCTAATTTAGTTGTAATATACAACTTTAGAATCATGTTCAAGAAAAACTCACTTTTGAAACACTTTTCAGCTTGAGAAATGTCCATATTTTCTCTGTTTTCTGCAGATTATTGTTCTGATTTAGGAAACTATATTAAAGATATAAGAGGTGCAAACCCAATTTAAAGCATTTCAGATTGTTATCCCAAAGAGAGCACAAAGGCACTGTCTTCCTCTGCTTAAGTCTTCATTTAACAAAGTGCTTAAGCACAAGCTTATAGAATGATTTAAGTAGAAGTTATGTCAAATTTGGTAGGCATTTTTGTTTCAGTTATCCAATCCTAGCAGGGAATTGATTTCTATGTAATCAAATTACTTCATTAAATCACAGCCTCATATTTCTCTTCTGAGCTCTTGAGACAGCTACTGAATTTAACAAAAGGCTATTAACTGCAGTGCAGGGCAGGCAGTGCCTTGCTGGCACAAAGATGACTTTCCCGGCTGACTTCTCCAAAGGTTCTGAACCTGCCAGGGAATTTAGCTGGATATTGCATGCAATGAACTGTCAAAGCAAGCAAACCTGTGATCTGCACAGGGGCAACCAGCCAATGGACTGACTCCCTCAAACCAGGTTAAAACAGGAGGCAGATGTTGGAACCAACTTGTTGGAAATTGGCTTTATCTGCAGCTGCACAGTCCAATACTTCCAGTTGCTTCAAATGCATTTTTGGAACAGGAATTTAAAATAAACTGTTAGGCCAGAAATCCTTAGCAGGCCAAATTTCAGGTTTAAAGGTCACTGTAATTGTCAGAACAAATAATAATATTTTTGATTTGTCTTTTTGTTTTTTAAAGACGGAAAAGACAGTGGCCATGTTTCCATAATGACCAAAGTGAGATTGTAGCATTTCCATTTCTGTTTTCCCAGCAGGAGCCATTTTCCTGTCTCTCTTTCCACTGTTCTGTTGACAGGTGAGCTGGGATGCTGCTGTCTCCTCATCCTCCAAACGCTCGATTCTGGGACATGTCCTGTGAGTCTGCAAAAATAAACTAATTGGGTTTTTATCCTGGGAAAATGCAGAGTAGAAATCAGCTCTGTGGTGAGCACGAAGAACTTCTGACTCATGCCTAATTTGATCTTATCAAAAGCTTACTGAATTTAGGAGAATCCTAGGCATATGATGCCAGGAGATCTACAGGATAGGAACTGTGTGTTCAGGAAACTGATTTCAAATAGGAAACAGAAGCTCGTTGATACAACTGCACTGGAGATAAAACAGGTGGGGAAATATACACATTCCTGGATGTGGCTTTGTTCCCAGTTTAACTCCAGGTGCAAGAAGGAGTTTTGTAGTTGGTGACTGCCCGCAGCCCAGACAATTCCTGCTGTTGCTGGACAGCCCAGCCCTCTTGTCAGCATCGTGAGGAGGATGTGGCCAGAACAAATTTACCATAGAGGAGATGAGTATGAGTAAAACCCACAGCAATTCAGCTGCTCTGATTTTGCTATCAGAGGACAGCGACAATGCATTTTACATGAACAAGGTGCTTTACATGGAAAATCCTGAGCAGAACTTGTGTGGAGCATGGACTCACTGAAATGGTGGGAGCTGCCAGTAGAAAGGAGCTCTGAATGTCCTTTCAATATTGCTCACAGTGTAACTCCAGAGAAGTTCCTGCTGATGTGTCACAAGGTGGCATTGACCCAAAACCAGTCTGAAGTGCTTTGTATCCTGCAGCTGCAGGTGCAGCCAGGAGAATGTGCTGGCTCCTGGGATGTGCTCTGCTGGGAGGTTTAGTGTCAGACCGAAAGATCACAGACGTAATCACAAATGGTCAGATCAAAAACTAGGGTGAGAGAAGCATTTATTCCATTCCTTAAAAAGATAAATTGTTCTCTGCAGCCATGGAAAAGACAAGAGGATAAGATTAATACCCGAACACTTGTATACTAAGCTAAAGTGCCCCCAAAAAATCAATGTTTCTTCACATCTCTGTAAGATGAAACATAGAGATGAGTGAACGGCACTGATGTCTCTGTAGCTCTGTGGGGTGGAATCCAAAGTTTCATCAAATGAAAGTTAGAGCTTTAATTTTCCAGCAGAGCAAAATTTTCCAGCATTTTGGAATCTCAGAATGGAATTTTGAGCTGTCATTGTACTCCAAACGGGTTAAAAGATTTTCCTGAGGGGGGGAAAAAAAATCACCTGTGTTTCTGTATGTCTCACAAGCCACAAAAATTCTATATTTTACAATTTAGGAAAAAAGTTGTATGAAGTTGAAATATCTCCTTCATTTTTATGCTACAATAGTTTTAATTTTTATGTATTTTATCATTTTATACAATTTTGCAGGAAGTAAAAGTGAATAATGTCAATTTATGGGAATTCATGTTTCCAGACACATAATAAAGGAGAAGTAGATGTTTCTGTCTCCTAATTCTGGGACTAATAGCTAAGCTTATTTCATTTTACCTATGCAAGGGAGTAGAAATTTTTCACAAAAATATTTTTTTATTAGAATGTTGCTTTGGATTATACCAAAATACTTCCTTTAAATTGCATTGTGATAAAAAGGATATTGAAGGCATTGTAAAATTTAATGTAAATTATGGACATAATTCTTGTATTGTATTATATTAATTATTCTAAAATTTTTACTTTTGCTTTATTCACATATAGTAATCATAATATGCCCTATGCAAATGCAAATATCCATATGTCCAGCTAAACACAAGGTCTTTTGGCTTAAGAAGCAAGTAAAAGATGTTTCAGTGAACTTGATGATAATATCTTTAAGGATTCTCCAAATGTAAAGTCCCTCTTCTGCATTTAATAAGGCTTAATAAAATAATGTAAAATAAAATGCCAAACAAAACATCACAAAATACTATCTTGAAACCCTCTAAATGACATATTTCTAGCATGAAAGCAACTGATTTGTAATTGCAGGTTTTGTGGATTTTTGTCCAGTTGAGTTTTCCCAGATATGTTGGTGTCAGCAAAACAGCATTTACTTTTACATGAGTGTTAATAGACAAATTCATTTTTAAAACTCTAAGTAGAGATTGGAAAAAAAAAGTGCTTTTTCCTCAGTCTTGTTAGGCAGATTAGAAAAGGTTAACTTCCTCTGTCTCTTGTGAATTAACTTCTTGATCTTCCCATCAAAGCAACTGCAGCACTACCAAATTTGGCATAGCTGCAGGTTGAGTGATGATTTGGGGTTTAGGAGAATCACTAAACTCTCAGTGGTGCTGGGAGAAATGTGTTTTCCCAGAACACAAAACTTTTACTTGAGAAAGCTAAAACACCTGGAGAAAAATACAACTCAAGAATTTGAAGAGATCTGAATTTACTGTTCATCCTGCTTTTTTTTTTTTCTTTTTTTTTTTGGCTATCCATGGGCACACACATCAGAGGAGTGAAAGGAATCCCATGGAGAAGGCAGGATGGCAAGAGGTTCTCTTGAGCCCCTGGATGTTCGGCAGAAAAATTCCCAAACAGGCCAGGATTTCTCCAGGGGAATATTTCTCCCATTAATTTTTGCAGCAAATAAGGGAGTTGAAGAACATGGAAATACTTGGTAGAAGGCACATGGCTATGGTACCAGGTACAGACAGCAATCTGTAACTTTGTTATGATTTTTTCCTTATTTTTTATGCTTTTCCAGAGAATTAGTTAACAAAAGAACAGAAAATAGATGTGAGAGAAAGAGAAGCAGGAGGAGGCCACACCTTACATCACGAGTAAGACTTTTGTCTTACTGGTATTTCTAGCTGGATGCTCAAATCCTTGTTCCAGACATTCATTTTGTGGCAAATAACCCTATCAGAGAAGAAGGATATGTGTGACTATAACGTGCAGGCAAAATTGTGCATAGCTGAGGCATAAAAGGATTCTGGATTTTGAGGTCTACCAAATCAGTTGAGTTTTATTACAGTATGTTTTTTTGGTTTATTTGTTCAGGAGGAGGACATATATTAAATGTGAAGACCATATATATATATATATATATATAGGAAAATAATGGGGTTTTTTAGTTAAGAAAGCAAGAATAATACATAATGCCCTAGTATTCCTTTAAACTGCTTATCCAGTGCTAGCGTAATATGTCTTCTTTCTTTAACCAGGTTTCTAAACAGGTGGAAGTCCCAGTAAATTAGTGAGGCCCATCCACCCACTTTATAAAGGTTATGTCATGCAACAAAGATTAAAAATTATACATAGTTCAGGTGGACAGTGAAATTCTAAACTTAAAGGAATTAAATGACTAGCCTCATTCATGTAAATTGTACCATAAATTTACTTACTACTCCTAAGACAAAAATTAATTCAAAAGACTATTATAGCACTTTCTCTGTAGAAAATTGCTGTCAGGGAAAAAGACTGAGTTAACTGAGTTAATACAATACCTATAATCCTTAAAATAAAATACGTTGACTAAAGATATCTTCATATTGTTCTGCTGCCAATCATGCTGATTTACTTTTTTTGTCTAAAGTATAGTTTTTAAAGCCATCAGACGATATTATTTTTCTTTATTGTAGGGTTGGGTTGGACTGTGCTGACTCACTATACGTGAACATTAAATACTGAGTTTGAATACACTGAGAAGTGCTGTAAAAGCCTTCCAGATTACGCAGCTTTCAAAAATTCCCATTTCTCATTATGGATGTGGCAAAGCACTGTTCTAATTAATATCCATGCGTGATTTTTTTTGGCATTTCATGATTTTAATAGAAAAATGAATTAGTAGAAACTTTAAATAAACCTTTCAGTAATTTAATTTTTTACATTTAAATTTAACACAAATTCGATGTTGAACAACAGTTCTGTGCCATACTGCCTCTGTGTCTGCTCCCATTGCTGCAGCATAGCTATCGGTCACCAAATTGTGGAGCTACCCGATGCTGTCCAACCTGATCAGGAGAGGTGAGTTGATTCCCGTGGTTTCACGAGTCCCTCAAAAAGATAGTTGAAAAGGCTCTCCACCCCTGGCACAAACAGAGGCACGTGTCACAGGGCTTGAGAAACGATCCAGAGATTTTCCCTTGCAGGAATTCATGGCAGGGGCAGAGATTTGAGAGTTGTGTGCGAAGAAGCTGCCAGCCCGGCTGCCAGCTTGGGTCCACTGCAAGTGGCCCGGGCTGTTCCTCCCCGCGGGGCCCTGTGGCGGTGCCCGGGCTGTTCCTCCCCGCGGGGCCCTGTGGCGGTGCCCAGGCTGTTCCTCCCCGCAGGGCCCTGTGGCGGTGCCCGGGCTGTTCCTCCCTGCAGGGCCCTGTGGCGGTGCCCGGGCTGTTCCTCCCCGCGGGGCCCTGTGGCGGTGCCCGGGCTGTTCCTCCCTGCAGGGCCCTGTGGCGGTGCCCGGGCTGTTCCTCCCCGCAGGGCCCTGTGGCGGTGCCCTGTGGCGGTGCCCTGTGGCGGTGCCCGGGCTGTTCCTCCCTGCAGGGCCCTGTGGCGGTGTCCTGTGGCGGTGCCCGGGCTGTTCCTCCCCGCAGGGCCCTGTGGCGGTGCCCGGGCTGTTCCTCCCCGCAGGGCCCTGTGGCGGTGCCCGGGCTGTTCCTCCCCGCAGGGCCCTGTGGCGGTGCCCGGGCTGTTCCTCCCCGCAGGGCCCTGTGGCGGTGCCCGGGCTGTTCCTCCCCGCAGGGCCCTGTGGCGGTGCCCGGGCTGTTCCTCCCCGCAGGGCCCTGTGGCGGTGCCCGGGCTGTTCCTCCCCGCAGGGCCCTGTGGCGGTGCCCGGGCTGTTCCTCCCCGCAGGGCCCTGTGGCGGTGCCCGGGCTGTTCCTCCCCGCGGGGCCCTGTGGCGGTGCCCGGGCTGTTCCTCCCCGCAGGGCCCTGTGGCGGTGCCCGGGCTGTTCCTCCCCGCAGGGCCCTGTGGCGGTGCCCTGTGGCGGTGCCCTGTGGCGGTGCCCGGGCTGTTCCTCCCTGCAGGGCCCTGTGGCGGTGCCCTGTGGCAGTGCCCTGTGGCGGTGCCCTGTGGCAGTGCCCTGTGGCGGTGCCCGGGCTGTTCCTCCCCCCGGGGCCCTGTGGCGGTGCCCGGGCTGTTCCTCCCCGCGGGGCTCTGTGACGGTGCCCGGGCTGTTCCTCCCCGCGGGGCTCTGTGGCGGTGCCCAGACACTTCCACGTGCCTGGCTGTGGGGAAGGCTCTGGGGGAAACACCTGCTCTCCCCTCGGAGCCGTGTTTCGGGCCAGGCCGCATGGAGCTGTCAGGGGCTTTGCAGTGCATTTGGTTGATGCTGTGTACTCACAAATATTGCTGCTGTCTGGGCTGGATTTGATTTGGAGGGGATCGAAAGAAAGTACCTTGGGAAGGATTGTATGAGGAGAAGACACATAAACCTTTCTTCCTGATTTAACTTTGTTATTTTCACAAATGTGGAACACATTTGGTCTGGCATCCCATTGATTTGTTTACTGCTTGTGTGTCCCACATTTGCTGAGGCTTTCCAAACACAGATATTTCTCTCATCTGGCCTAGCTCTGACTACTGCACTGAGAACCCAGCATAGGAGGTGGAGTACTTGTCCAGGGCATTTGGGTGGGCATGAAAATGAACTCAGTGAACTTTTGAAATAACCTAAGCTGTACTTTCAGGCTTGCCCATGGCTCAGGTGTAGAAATTATTTGGTTTGTTTGGGAAATTATATGTTAGAGTATCAGCTATAAGCCCTTACCTTGGGTGCACACAGCTCTCTCTTTATGTGATCTGTCCCTGGATGTGGAATGTTACTGCACTGTTACAAATTATTCCATCTTTGTGCTTTGGAAACTATGCAGCATGGCTTGCTTTCAAACATTACTTTTGTTATAAAAATCAGTGGCTCCTACAGTGACCTGAAACTAGTCAGGTAGGATTTAAAGAAGCAAAGAATTTCACAGATGGCTGACTTATTACTCCATTGTGGCATGTATATATATTTCTGCGTTTCCAAAAATATTTCCCCCTTTTGTTTTAGATAAGACTATTACTAGTTTTTCATACAACTGTGATTCCTAGTTTAGGTAGGCTATATTTCAGTCATATAAAACTGAAAGAAGGAAGAAAGCCATCTTCATCTCAGCCATTTTGCAAAGAGAGCCTCCTCCCCTGGCTCTTCCTTCTAACCACCATCTCGGCTGTACTAAAGATCCTCTTCAAACATGCTGAGGAGTTAAGAATGTATTATCTCCACTGCCCTGACACCTGACGTGGTCTGCCAGAATGGCTAGGGCATCTAAAGAGGGTTTTTTTTTCTGTGTATACTTTGAGGCCTAGTGTGTAGACTCTGTTACACTGCAGCCTTTCAGAAATGCATTGGCTTCTCTGAAATGCCTCTGCAATGGCCCAGAAGAAGACACTTTTCCCAGAAGCAGTCTCCTAGCATGCATCATTCTTGGCAGCATCCGCAAATAAACTTCTTGTAATTGATTTAATAATTTTCAAATAAAAAAATTATGATAGCTGTGGACAGCTATAAATAACAGAAATGAAACACATTATTTGCACTGCGCCTTCACATGCACTTGTTTAGCTCTTTTTGCTGTTAAGTTAAAACATCTGTTTCTATGGAAGTGGAGCATTCCATGCAACAAACACAGCACTGGAAGTGACCCACATATTAAATGACAACATTTGACAAATTCTAGCAGTTGATTACTGGGGAGGAGTAGACTGTGGTTATAATCAGAGTAAACCAAAAAAATGTGTACCTTTATAAACCTAGAGTTTAAATGAAACATCTGTACTAAATCATGTTTGTAGAACTGCACTGTAGCCAACTACCAGACCATATGATAATGGGGTGTTTTTAACGATCCCTATTTCCATCACCGTCCTCCAAATCAGATCCAGACTGTGCCCACTGGCATGAATTCTGCTGGAAACCAATTGGGATGGTGTCAGGCTACAGTGAATGTTGTAAGTTTAGATACAGATACCCATAAAATGTAGTGATTCCAATGCGTTATGGATATTATAAGCACAGGTAGACACTCAGGTGAATATTAGCTGTAGCTTTGTAGGCTACAGACTTTTGCAGTCATGTCTTAACCCCTGGAAAAGAGGGATATGTTGAAATGACTGCAGAATCTTATTTATAAGGAAATATGAGTGTAGAGCAAGAAAGTGGGTATTAGACTTGCAGCAGCAGGTCAGCTGGTGATAAACTGGGAGTGCTCAGGCTGGCACCAAACCAGGTTTGGCAGCTCACTTAAACATAATTCTGTGGGTCTGTGAAACTGGTATACAACAGTCAAGTAAATACAATTGTCTTCGACTGTTTCCTGTTGCTGTTAAGAGGAGGCAAAGCAAAAAAAAAGTAGTTTAGTCCATCTCTTTATGTAGATTCTTAGACTGGTATTCATTAGTAACATCTGAACATACACATTTTCTTACTACTGCAGAATATTCTCTGAATTAGTTAAAAAAACACAAATGCCCAAACTTTGTATTAGCTCTATACAGTCACCACAATCTTTCAAAAACAGGATAAAAAGGCATACCTAGCCTGAAACTACATTGTTAGTTTTAGGGGACCTATAATAAAAAGGTTCCTATTTTGTTAGGAAGGCTTACTCATAATTCCTTGACCAACATGAGTTATGCTCAATAAAAATTGAAATTTTGAAAGACTGAAATATTACCGAAGTGATGGCAAGAAATCGTAGTTAATTGGGACACGTAAGGTCCTCATTTGGATCAAGTTGATGAGTGTTGTTTGGCAGGAATAAAAGTATAGGCTACCTTAACATGGAACAAATAATACAATGAATGGTAGTGTCTAAATTTACTGTTAGTAGGACACACCTGAAATACTGCAATAATCAAATTATCTCACTGCGTAGAGATAACCTGTCAGGGGATTATATCCATCAGGAATTGTGATTCTGTTTCATAGAATCATAGAATTGTAGGATGGTTTGGCTTTGAAAGGATATTAAAGATCATCTAGTTCAACCCCCTTTCCATGGGCCGAGACTGGTGTGACCTGGTTGCTCAGAGCCCATCCAGCCTGACCTTGAGTGATTCCAGGGATGGGGCAACCAAAACTTCTCTGGCCGACCTGTTCCAGTGCCTCGCCACCCTCACAGTAAGGAATTTCATCTTCCTACATAATCTAAATCTACTCTTTCAGCTTAAAGCCATTGCCCCTTGTCTTGTCACTACATGTCCTTGTAAAAAGTCCCTCTCCAGCTGTCTTGTATGGTCCCGTCAGGTACTGGAAGGTGCTATGAGGGCATGGGACAAGTTTTTACAATAATGTGCATGGTCTGTAACGAGGGCTGGAGAAAAATCTATACAGTATTCATTTGAAATAGAAACTTGAGGACTTTGATTGTCTGATACTTTATTTTAAGGAGTCTATTTAATTTTGCAGAGGGTTTATGAGAAGCTTAAATACTTAGATCACAGACATAGTAGACAACCAGTGCCACCAGCATGCTTAAATGTACAAGAAGATCTGAAATAAAAAACTTAATTGCTTTGAGATAAACACAAAACTGGGAGGAGGGGGGGAGGGGAGAGAGAGAGAGGGGTAGCAGGAAAAGGAGATGTTAAGCTTGAAGACTTAGAAATACCACACTATCTTTGGGTTTACAGTTTATTTTAAAATTTTCCTGGATTTATAAATGTTATTACGGATATAATGGATTATTAGATCATCTGGCCTGACTTGATCTTATATAAAAGTAATGTCTAGAGAGTCCTCTGAGAGGGCTCTTCTTCATTTAATACTCTATAACTAGTAACATACAGTGCCTTTACACAAAATGAAATGCTTTACCATATAGATATTCAATTAAATATTTCTCACAATTTATTTCTTGCATACCCATTTTTATGATGATGTTTATTTCAAAATCCAATGCAGAAGTATTCACTTGAATTTCAGTTCAACAGGTTTGCTTCTGGTGACACAGCATTCAACAAATAGAACTGCTTGATCAGGATCATCTAAATTTTCCTTATTCTTTGGCCTCTTTCAGTGGCAGGCCATCAGTGTGTATTTCAGCGTATTACTTTCTCAGTCATTTATAATTGCACAGATGAACTGTTGTATGAAGTTGAAAAACTATCTTTGAACCTGCCAACACCAGTGTCTTGTTTCTTAAGCCTAACCTTCTGGTTTGGAAGATGTTTACAATGGTTGTATGTCTGACTAATGAAAGTTGTCAGCTTGATCTGCCTCGTCAATTACGCTACTAACTAAAATCTACTTATACTGAGGAAGAGTGCTAGTAATTGATGAAATCATTCCAAATTCTATATAAAGGCAGTTTCAGAGGGTTTTTCTACACCATAATGTGGAGGTTGCAAGTTACACACTATATTTCATCACTCCTGAACAGAAGACCTTTATATGCACAGTAAATAACAGCTAAATTAAATGAAAGGGGTATTTTGTCCAGATAAATTTTGGAACACCTTTCTTAAAAATACTTTTAGCAGGTAGAGTTACTCCTCTTCTCTCAACAAATGCAGCTACATCTTGACCTCATGATTTTTAGGACTGTCTGGTATTAAATTCACTCCAGCAGAGAAATTTTGAATTTTGCAAAGCCAGTGAGCATGACCACTACCATTTTGTAACTGGCGTTTTTCTTCTCATATTATGTACATTATTTAATTCTATGCTATTTGTATGTCGTGTGGGATCCTGACTGTATGGCATGACAGTTGAAAGTCTGGTGCACACTCTTGACAGCTGTTTTGAAGTGAAGGCTGCGATGCGTGCTGCATCTGGAGGTGCTGAGGTTTGACTGCAGACAGCGAAAAAGTCCAATTTTTCTTTAGGGATGACTGGGATAGATTTACAATATCTAAGATCTCATTCAGGAAGGGGACTCCATAAGGATCTACTCAGGCAGTTGCTGTTGCAAAATCAAAGCCAAAGACTCTACGGCATATTTCATGACCTACAAAGTAAGTTAAATAAAAACAAATTAAATATTGAGTCAGGGAACTCATGGCATTACCTATACTATCCTGAAATGGCAGCCAAAAGGTTTAGGTTTTCTGTCTCTTTTTCCTCTAGTTTTTTAGATACGCTTTTGTTTACTTTTACTTGTAAAGTTGAATCTGGACTTCATAGGAAGCTTTATGGATGACTGGAGAATTGCTAAAATGGTAATACCATCAATATCAAGAAATTCACATCTAATTAATTAAGATGCAGTGTGTCTTAAAGAAGTGGAGTGGGAGGTAAGGGGCTTGGTGAGTTGATTTCTTAAACTTGATCTGTTGCCATTTTTGTTCTGGGAAAAGGATAATCCTTTATGAAAGATTTCATGTCCTGTCCAGTCAAAACCTCTTAATACATACATTTGTAAATATGTATATAAAACCAGTATATTCTTATGGTTACAGGGAATCTTCAATTTTTAATGCCATTATAAAACTACAAGCAATATTGCTTAATTCCAGAGCAAAGTAGAAATTCACTTTGTACATGTGCATATTTAAAAACTAAAGGGGCCCAAGTTCTTGTACATATGTAGCATTCAAGGAGTGATGCATTTTTGGTAAATGCAGGCCTTCCACCTGCAACACTCCCTGTAATCCTGGGAGTGGTACTTTCCAAATATTTCTGGCTTCTATTTATTAATCCAGAATGTTCCTCCTAAAATGAAAGTATCCTGGGTATTTTATAATGCATAAGGAGGTGACAGGATTGGCTGGGAAGGTGATTGCTCTGGTTATTGGCATTTCCTTGGTTTTTTCCAAAACACTTTCATCCTTCTGGCTTTTGGAGACAGTGCTTCCAATTAACTGAGTGCCAGCCTTGAATACTGGATATGTGTCTGGAGCAGAAGTGGGCTCAGTTGGGAGCTGAGGATCATTCATGTCCACACTATGTCCTTCTGCAAGGCTGTATCATGCTACACAACAAGAGTTTGACCTCACTGTAGCACGTTACTCAAGGCCCAGATGGAGTGTTCCCCAACTCTGTCCAGTCCCACAAACTCTCTTTTCAGCAGAGGAGCTGGCAAGGCACTGAGATGGCCCTTTCTTCTCCAGCACTGGGGCATCAGTGCCCAGGAGAGTGAAGCTTCACTGGAAGGAAGAATAGAACAATTGATAAAGGGCAGTTAGGGGTGCACTAGGGATGTGCTTAGAACCTTTGCGGATGGTTTTTACAGAAAATCCAGACTCCTCTTCATGACTGTAATTAAAGTGGTGATTCCTATTGACTGCTTCATTCTGTGGCTGCACCAGAGCATAATCTTGTTCAAGCATAGCATCGTGCTCATGCTTCACTTCCAGTTTCAAGGCTGTATTTTCATTTGAAGCCAGGGGGATTGTATAATAGAAATGCAGGAATCCTTGCCAGAATCAGCTAACTAAGAACAAGTGGTCATCAAAATAAGCTTCCACTCATGTCATATTTTAAAAAATTCAGTAGAACCTAGGACAGCCTGAGAGCACCACAATTCATGTTGAAGGTCCTGTAGCACAAAGTAGTACAAAATGTAAGTGTTCAGATTATGGGGGTGAAATCCTACCCAAATCAGTGCAGTACACAGAAATGTGCAATCTTGATAGGAAGAATTTCTCCCTCTGAAATAAAATATTAGTGTTGCTGTTGATATTCTCATTTTCCCCAAGCAAGCTCCATCATGAGCTGGTCTTAATCGAGCTCTACACTCAGTCTAATCAATCTATATTACGGAAATAAAAAAAGAACTTGACTTTAGTTTTGGGGAAATTACATATCGAAAGGATTTGAGTATCAGCCACAAAGTGATTTTACATAAAGTGAAAGCTACTGTTAGGAAAAGAAAACTGAGAAAATATCGAAGCTACTTAGTCAACTCCACTTCTCTTGAAAGAAGACACTTGGGAGCATCTAAAACTTTAGACTGACACCCGCAAATCCTTTGATTATTCATTGCAGCTTCCAGGAGGCCAGCTGCTACTTCTGCCACTGAGTCATAGGTATGAGACTTCATTACACTTGAGTACACATGATGCCTTGCTTGGCATAGTCATAGCCATGTCATGAAAATAAACAAAAAAATATCTTCAGATCATTTATTGATGCACTGATATAACTTACTCATTTAAGCATCTCTTTCATATTCTGTGTCAATTTCCCAAGTTAGAATGAACAAACCAGCTTTGCAGAAATATTCAAATGAGTCTGTGGTTCTGATTATAAAAGACTATCTCTGTGGGTAGGTCATTAAAGAGTTGCTTTACTGAATAAAGGACTGAGATATTGTAAACCCTTCCCAGCAGCTCTAAAAGAGGAATTGTGCTTTTCCACCGTATTTTTCCACTCCAACCTCACCAGATGTAGCATACATCATATTTGTAGTTTCAAAACAGCTGTCAACTGTGTGTGCCAAAATCTCAGCTGCCCTGGCATTCATATGGTATTTCACAAGACATACAAGTGGCAATACCAAATTAAAGGAACAAACAGTACTGCAGTAACATTTAATGGGTTGGTGGAAGAGTAAACCAGATCAGTGGCACTCTTTTCTGTTTACCAATTCAGCTAAAGTGCTCATATCAAGGACTGTTTTTTCCAAAAATATCTTCCTCCTCTTTTTATAATTTTGGCATTGTTGAATACTCTTTTTCTCTTCATTTTGGTATCAGCTTATGTTTATTTCTTCAATTCCTATTTCAAAAATTTTATCCTAGGTAGGATTTTTTCTTCAGTCGTCTACTAAAATCAGCTTCTTCCTGCCTTCCCAGAAACTTACCACATTGATCAAAACATGGACATTATGATAGCCTAGCTTGTTTGTTACGTATCTGAAGGAAGACATTTATCATTAACCATGCGAAGTTCTGAAACAGCCTCTCAGCAGAAGTGGAAGCAAACAGGGGAATCGACTCTAATGTAGCTTTTGCTACTGAGCAGGAGTTGCTCCCAAGACAAAGAGTCAGGAGGCTTCTTTGAAGGGTGTTTGTTATGTTTCTGTGTTATTTCTACATGCGTGGGAGCAAAATCAATGTGCATGGAAGAGTTTATTTCTGTTTGGCATCTGGGTATAGCCTAGTTCCTCCAGTGCAGAGCTGATTAGCCAAACTTACCAGCAAGAGACTGTTGAACAGCTGCACTTATGTCATCTTTAGACAGATGCTGTAGGATGAGTCCTGCTGAATACTCTGCAAATCTTGTATTATGTAAATTAAAAATTGTTTGTTAGCTTGAGGTTGTGGAAACATGAATCAAAAATCTGATGGTGATCATACCAGTATTTACAGTCCTCCAGAGAGCAGGCAGTCACACAGCTCTCTCTCATCCTCCTGCTTCATCTTTCTTATGTGTTGTGCACAGTCTGTGTTCAGTCTGTTGTCCCTCTCCCCCTCATTGCTCTTCTGGTGTCAACCAGAAGCCAGCTGGCTGGTCCATCCTTCATCCACTCAGAGTTACTTTGGTGAGTACCGGAATAAGACAGAATTCCCTCCAAGAGGCCCAGTGGTTGCCTTTCTCCAGTCAGGCATATAGGACCTGCCAAAGAATCCAAATTATATCTTGTTTTACAACCACAGAATCAAATACAAATGCTGGAGTTGATCTGTTGATAGTTTTTATCTACAAAGCCTGTAAGACATGGCACAGACATCTCCCCTTTTCCTTCCCCTGTTGTCTCTGCTGTGTGCATACCATGCAGTGAGAAGATTGTGCAATACATCTTAAGGTACTTGAGCTCATCCAAATCCTCCCTAAGACAGAAACTGAGGACAGGAACGAAGATCTGACAAAGCAAGCCTTGGAATCACCATTTGTGGAGCCAGACCACAAGATGAAGTTGCACAAGCTGCCCATGGACCTGAGCAGCTCAGCATGGCTCTAGTGGACAGCAGTGGGTCGACTGAAGGTTTCCTAGTGAAACTCAGGTACAAGGAAAATGCTGCTCTCAACAGAAAGACCAATCATTGACTTACCAGGCAGTTCATATCAAGCCTAAGAGCAGATGAAAAAGCATATTGATAGAAGAGGAATGAAGATGTCTTATATCATGGGTTCCAGACCTTCTGCTAGATGTTCTTTTCTCCAGCAATATTCTAGTGACTGCCACAGCAGTAGGTTCAGAATAACTCGCTGACCAGTTTCCAATATTGCTTAATATGAGCTTTGGAGTGAGCAGGCTGGTTTATGGCTCAGCACAGCCTAATGTGGCCACAGTGCCCAAGAAGGTCTGGTCCTTTCCCACCAAATACTTGGTTCCAGGATCCAATGTTCAGTTATAGCTGCAGATGGCAGTTGTTACATTATGATTGCTGGTTGTATTTACTTTGAAAAAAAATGTTTTAAGAAGACAAGTGTCTAAGATAGTTGTGCTTCAATTGATGGTCTTATGATGTGGTTTGAAGAAGAAAGAGAGAAGGCTGTTCTCAGCCAAGATCCGTGGCCAGAAAACTCCTTAACACAAAAATTCAGGCCAGGGACGAACAACAGCAGCACATGAAATTAGCATACACTCAGAAAAGTGCTTTAAAACATCTTTTTGCAATGAATTATTTTCTCAGTTAGGCCTACTGTGAAAAATGTAGACTTCTTTCACCTTTTTCTCCCTGACAAAAGCTTTACATGGGTTTTAAGCAGTGATAAATACTACAGTTGCCATAATCCCTTAGTCTTGACTGATTGCTATGTGTATTGTATGGGGTACATTATATGCTGGCTTTCTGACACTGGTTTCCTGTCATTAGTCAAAAGTCATTTCATCTGGAGGAATGGCTGAACTTCCAGATGAAAGGTAGGGACTGATAAAAAGGACAGGCCAGTCATATTCTCACACTGGTGAACATCAGGAGGAAATTCAATTTAATATGATTGCTCTACATTTACATCAGTGCCAGTTAAAGCAGAAGGCAAAGCTAAATGCTTTACAGTGGTAATTTTGCATACCAGTAAGAAAAAGTGAAATAATAAAAAGTACTGTGTTACATGGCTCCTTAATCAGTATTTCTGGTTTTGTATCAGCTACTTTTTGAAATTCCTAGAAAAAAAAATCTCTTTCATGTTCTACATGGTTTAGCAGAGAAAATGGCAAAAGATGACACCTGGGACATCTACTTTCTTGATGTTAAGAGTTTGGAAAAACCTTTGGACAGGAAGTCATGAAAGAAGCTGTCAGAAAAGTTTAGAACTATGGAAAAAAATGCAATGTAGAGTATTTGTCTGAACACATTCATAAATCTAATACCTTTATCCCTTTAATATAATGGTAAGAGTCAAGGGTCTAGTTAGAAATATTTGCTTAAATACATTTCTTCTTGCCAGATACAGTGATTGTCAAATACACAGAAATGTGAGTGCTTTCTGGGAGGACACTAGGGTGATCTGAAAGACTCATTTTACTTTCCCATCTGGCACAGGCCTCAAGGGGGTTAAAAGCATAGCCCTGCTGAGCCCAGATCTACCCTGTCCGTGACAGTAACAGCTTTGGTCCGATCAGACTGTCAGTGGTTGTGGTGTCACAGTCACATTCCAACACTGTCATCCTGCACTGAAGAGCAAACTGTTGACAGAAGTCATAGGAGAAAAGGAGTATGAGAGGATTACATCTGATTTGACTGCAGAGACTTTTTATTTTGTTGATTTTTATACCACTTTAAATCTTTGTGTGTTAAAGAAAAGATGTTGAAAGGCAAACGAGTAAATCAGATTCTGTGCATGAAGTATTTAGTGGAGGGACTGAAATCACTCCTGCTGGGGTTCCCTGTTACAACAGATGCTGACACTGATCCTGCAATAAGCCCATCCAAAGCTTTCCCTAGCACAGGCATCCCAGGGAGCATGGCAGTATCTGTGCTTAAGAAGGGTTAATATAGCCTGGCACAGCTAGGAGGGTACTGAAAAAGAAGATACTGCAGGCTATGGCTATAGCTGGTGAGAAACTCCTTCCTGGAGTGTGCTGGGAGCCATGAGGCCAAAGGCCAAGTGACTTCATTCTTCTCAGAAGAGGCCATGACACACATCCTGGAGTGGCACATGGAAATTTCAAACACATTTTACACGGGCAGAAGCCTCCTACAAACACCAGGGTGAGCTTCAGAACATTTTTCACTTATGATTATTATTTTAATAACCTGGCACATCTCTCTGAACAATTAGGGGTTAGATATTCAGCTAATACTTGCAGGGTGCCCCAATACAACCACATAGTTTCTACACCCTATTTAGATCATCCAAACAAGCCTTTTTACCTATTTAGTGAATTCTAAATGTCAACCTGTAGAATCTCAAGTCTGCTTCTTGATAACCTTGATAAACATGCACATCTCTTACACAAAGGAGGATCCTTTCTTAGGACTGATGTTTTAAGGATTGAGTTACAGAGAAACTGCACTCCATATGGGCAACACAAAATAAAACCAAACACAGCCCAAAGTGCAATAATGTCAGAAGAGAAATAATTTGAATGAGGTGGCTTGTTACAAACTGCAGTCTATTTGGAACAGAAGTCCAGCCCAACTTCTTTCTCCCAAGTCCTGGAAGGTTTAAAGGCTCAATTATGCTGTGCACAATGCTGTGAGATCCTTATGTAGTGCTCTGTAAAACAGCAACTCTTTCATCTTCTACCACAAAATCATGTATTTATGCTTGTCTGGAGCACAGAAATGAGGAGCCACTGGAAAAGGTGAGAGGGACAGCTAAGATGTTGGGTTAAGGTCAACAAGTAATATGCATATTATACAGTTATTTTTTTCATAACATACCTCTACTTTTAATGAAAACAGGGTAGTGTAGCAAATCACTTCTTTCAGTGGAGTTATGCCATTTTGTAATAAGAGAAGTTGGTGGACATTCTACCTTCTTAACAAAAAGGCATATTTTCTTGTGAATTAATAATCTGATGATTTCTAGAAACAATAAATGCATTTGTTTTTTCAAAGTCTGTCAGTATGACAATTGCAGTAAACCAAAACAATTATCTAAACATTATGGTCTTAGAATGTAATTCATATACATAAGCATTTAAAAAATAAAGAAAAAAAGAAAGTACCAGACTCCATCATGTCCATGAAGAACTTCAGTGTAAAAACTGATTAGCTTTGGAAAGCATAGCAGTCCATACAAAGGAAAAAGTCTCTGTTTGCTAAATTCCTGGGTTTTTTACAAAACTTTATAACAAAGATATGACTAAATTTGTCTCTGTCTATTAGTCATCTAATGACTAGTCCATATAAATCCATTTCCTGTTCTGTCAGTGCTAAGTGTGCTCATGTGCTGGTGAGAGCCTTGAAGCTGTAGTCCACAGTGTTTGAGAAGGCTCTCTTTCTGGAAAACAGGTGGGAAAAAGCTCTGTAAGGTTCACTGCAAATTCTAGAGCCCCTCTGAGTCTTTTATCTGGGAAAAGTTTGGTCTGGAAACTTGGTATCTGGGTGTACCACAGCACAGAGCCTGGCACCAGCTATGTGGAACTGGGGACTCGTTCCTCTGGCTCAAAGGCACAAGGAAATGAAACTCTCACTGGGAAAGTATTTCTTAGCTCCTGAAAGCTTGGGGTTTTTTAGGGTTTTTGAGGGGTTTCTTTTTTTGTTGTTGTTTGGTTTTGGTTTTTTTAAATTTATCTGTATATTATGTTACATTTTTCAGATATGCAATTACATCTAAACACAATGAGCACAGTGTCTTCTTGTGTTATATAGATTTTGAAGATTACAAATCTGTGTGAGATTTGTAATAACATTGGAAAACAGTGTGAGAAAATTACCTGCAAGTACTTGCTCACTTAGAAGAAAAGTACTGTCAAGTCTGGCATAAAGCAAAGCTGCAATGTTTCCAGAAATACACAAAGCATTTGTTTTGCCTTGCTAGTGAAGTGGGAGCCCAGGAGTGAAAAGCTGAGGGGAACCCTCAAGTACTGGCAGCTGTTACACTTTGATGACTTCAGTAAGAATTTAAGGCAGCTGAGGGTTTCCCCTCATGGGTCCTTGCTCCCTGCTGTGCTACTGACTTGCTGTATTGGCAGTCTCAATTCACTCATTTGTGAAGAAATGGCTGCAGTAGTGTTTATTTGTGATTAATCAGCAGTTCCCAAAATATTTGAATATCATAAAGCACTAATAGTTTAGATCAGTTTTTGATGTGGTATGAAAATCAGGATGTTAATACTTCTGTTTCGGATCAGTCTTACAGTTAAAATCAAAAGAATGTGCACTACCATCCTTCCTCTTAAGACAGTCAAATGTATTCACCTCCACTTAGAGAAAAAACCCCATGAAATAACCATAAATTGCTTCAGCAAATTACAGTCTAGACTTGCTGATTTGTTTTAACAACACAAGATATCAAACCCATATGCAAGCATTATTGTAAACTGCTGTTCCTAAATGCCTGTAAACGCATTGTCCTGTGGACTAAGTATCACTGCAGCCAAATAATTACTTAGATTTAATGTGGAATTTGTAACAGGAAAGGAGTAGTCACTGTGTCATTTGTAGCAGTCTGGTTTTTCTCTTCCCCTGACATCTTTAGACAGTGTGGCTGGGTCATCACTGTTGTTTGACAGCAATGCAGCTTGCAGAAGATGAGAAGGCAATTTGTGGTTGCATAACACTGACACAGACAGTGAGCTGTGTACCTTCAAAAGGGAAAACGAAACAGGAGTCAGGCTGCCTTTCATTATTAATGCTTTTTTGTGGTTGTCCAAGTTTATCTTTATAATTCATGGTAGCCACAAGATGTACTCATTTCCTGCAGAACTACAGCTGTGGAACGCATGGAGGATTTACCTTTGCGGTTTCCCAGCAATTGAGCTTTGCCTCCATCTAGAAGATGGTGAATGTTGCCCTGACTACAGTGGTCTTTTTTCTTTTGACAGGCTGTGTTTAGCTAACTACATGTACATCAAGAACAGGGCAGTCACAAGTTCATAGTAATTTCCAATGAAAATAATATAAAATAGCAGTGAAAATAACATATGAAACCTTTGCATTTCATGGGCCAAAGATTTTTACAAACTCTTCATTATAAAATAGATTGGTACAGCTCTTCAAGATTTTCAAAACTCTGGGTAACGCCTTCCAGCTGTATTGTACCTGTGAGTGTCTTCTTTGGCTGGCTACTGGTTGCATCACTGGCTAGTTAATTTTGGGAACTGAACTATTACATGCACAGAGTAATTGTGATACTGAATTTCTGTGGTAAATTAGTGGCCTGCAAAGTTCAAAATGAAATGAAAAAATGTCACACACACACAGATAAAATCAAGTAAATTTGTTCCCTACAAGCAAAATATTGCAAAAATGTATTGCAAATATGAGCAACTGCACCTGCGAACAACACATGCCCATTCCCTGCCCTCAGCAGTATAGATTTTGTGGGATGTGTTTGTTTCCCTGTGTCCTGCATACACTGCTTTCCCAGAGTGCACAGGCAGAATGAGGCCAAGGCAATACTCTAACCAGACTGCTTCTTCTGCATACTGACCTTTTAAATGCACACTGAGTAGTCTAACTTCAGACTAACTGCATTTAGCTCATACAGGAGTTTCCCCTCACACCCTCAGGATAAGGCAACAGTTTTGGGGAGAATTTTGTTCTGAAGACAGCAACAAGGCACTTGCAGTCTTCTTTATACAATCACTTTTTCAAAGTCACTTGGCTCTATCAAACTCAGCAGATAAATAATGTATGTCCTTCCCATTTCCTATGTGAGATTATGAGTGAGGAGCTGCTTCTTGACAAATGTCCAGTGAGTATTTTCAGAAGTGTTTTTTCAGTGAAATGTAACCATTATAGCCGTCTAGTCAATTTAGCAGTGGCATCTCAGTTTTCAAACTTCAGCCAAGTTTTCTCATAGCTGTGACTAAAGAGGTTCACTTAAAACTTCCTAACAGAACAAAAGAGCTCTTTTTCTCTGCTTAAAATTACTTCAACACAATATTTTTTCACCTAGAGAAAGTAAAATGTGATGCCTCTCAACCAAGGAAGGAAAAAAACCCAAGGACATTTTAACAGTCTGAAGAGAGGAAAGTAAAATGAAAGTATGTATGGCACAAATCCTAAGAACTTTGCTTAGAATTATTACAGACATTGAAGTACAACTTCTTTTGGCATCCAAGGGACATCAGGATTTGGAGCAGATCCTTTCCTGCAGAAACAAAAGGCATTTGTGTTATTGAATAAAGATGGAAAATGAGAACAGTAAGAAGGCACTGGTGGAATATCTATGCATATTAGGTTTGACCTAGATTATAAATTTCAGTTATGTTTGCTAAGAACTCATCTAAAACTACAAGTAGGAAATCCACACAAATTGCAAACCAAGAGTTACAAACCACCTGTTGTACCCTAAGCTGTAATTTGTAAAGAACTCAGACATTCCTTAATTTTTGAAATTACAAAAATGTTAATTGTCTCACTTAGTAGCAGGAAGAATTGAGACATTAAAACACACATTCTATCTAAACATTGCCCACCTTTAATATAGGTTTGACCACTTCACTTGAACTTCCTGTGAATGCCTAAATATAACATTCAATCATTTTATTAGTACATAAACTGTGCTCTGTGTGTGAGAATCACAGCAGAACATGGTGTGACCCATAGGATTACCTAGGAAACTGTTTGTGTTGGTAATAGACCATGTTCTCTCTTCATAACACAAATATGGAATGCAAATTGTCCAAGACATAAAATGTGCACACTATATAGACCCACATGACTTCACATAACACTTGGGCAGTATTAGCATACTGACTCTTGCTTCTGATTTACAGGAAAAATATACTGCAGTGTGTTGCAAATTCTAGCAATTTATAGAAATACCAATTAAATTGGATTGAGTAGGATCAAGTCCAGTAATTGCAGGACCAAATAAATCCCATACATTACCTTTGGATCTCTTCCATATACTGGTGAACATCAACTACTTTGTGAGATCTTGCTTACCAGTTTGTCATGAGATCACAATGCATTTTACCTAAACTCTGAGTAAGTGTAAAGTTAGGTAAATACTGAGTAAAATGAAAGATGATACTGAATCTAATGATAAATGCCCTTTAATGAGGACTTTCTATCTCACTCTAAAAATATTTTAGTTTCACTCTAAAAATATTTTGAGTAAAATATATTTTGAGTGATAACCTGAACTCCTCACCTCAGAAGTGATCCAGTGACAGCACTTAATATACAGTGAGATTCATAGTAGCTACTTTTTTGTCATCATTTGCAGATTTTCAGTTCAGAAATAGCTTGTAGTTCATGTAGGGGAGTAAATTCTCATTCCTTTCCACTTAATGTCCCTGGGGTTTCAAGTAGTGATACCTTTGAGAAAAATGTTGTGGCCAAAACTTTGATTGCTTTACTAATGCATCTCTGGTACTCACTGTAGAACTACTGTGCAGTTGAGGGGAAGACAGTAACAACTATTATTTTTAGCAGCCATCTATTTGACAAGAAAAGTGCTGCTGACTAAATAATTTGTTGCACATGCATTGGTCCAGATTCTGCTTGTCTTTTGCAATCAAAGCTCTCTTTGATGCATCTAGGAAAACTGAGAGTGCAAGCATAGCAAATTCACTCCCCTAAACATTGAAGGACACATTTTCCTACTTTTCTTCCCATTAGGCATGAGCATACCCTGGAAAAAATACTTGTAGGATCAGTCATGTAGTGCAAAACCATTTAATGAAAGTGAAAAATTTTTCTTTAGATTTATAATAGGCTCATGCAGGCAGAAAAAAATAATGAATACTCAAAAAATTCCAATGCAGTGAAAATCCACATTATAATCTAAAAGCAAGGATGCTATAAATCCTCTGCCATTCACAGGTCAGTATCTGAGTTCCATTCATTTTATCTCTGCCAAATCCCTCAATTCACATTTGCTGGCAGTCTTATTGACTCTTATAAAAGATATTCAGTGACTGCATCTATGTTAGTAAATCAAATGTTTCCCAGGAAATTAACTGCCTCCACCATTAAATTGCCAGGAGAGTCCCTGTGATGGCTCTGCAAGGCTAGCTACCAAATTCTCAAATAATTCCTGGATGTAATTCAGGAAGAGGCATAGGCCAGAGTCCATTGCTCTTTGGATGTGGCCACCATGTCTGACCCCATCAGGCCACAGCCTGTGAGACCTGACCCAGGGTAAATGCCTCTCTTTCACTCCCTAAGAATTT
This sequence comes from Irena cyanogastra, assembly GCA_013397155.1. Lineage (NCBI taxonomy): Eukaryota > Metazoa > Chordata > Aves > Passeriformes > Irenidae > Irena > Irena cyanogastra. The sequence goes on from VWZV01014298.1 coordinate 66,121, forward strand.
CACCATATGACAGTCTGAATAGCATCACCCACAGCCATTGGCATTTTTGTACTACTAGAGAAGTACATGAAGTTTCAATAACGCTCTTAATTCTCACTGCAAGGGGTGTTTCACCAGAGTGCTCTCACACTGGCATTTGGGTCCTGGGATTCATTCACTAGAGGCAGCTCTACTGTAGGAGTTTCATGGAGACTTACCTCATAACACCCAGATGGTCTTTATTATAGTCAAAGGTGATCTAGCCATTAGCTCTCACTTCCATTTCTATGATGCTAGTTCTTCAAAAGATGTTATCAGTGTAAATGACACAGTATGATTTCTTACACAAGAGAGAGGCTGTTAAAATGCATATATTCACCATTTTTTCCTTCTTGTCTGCAGAACTAGTCTATGCACAGTTTCTTTGGGTTTCCACAGAAAGCAATTTCAGCACATAAGCCTTCTTCCTTCCTAGTCAAAGCTTTCATCTGTGACTTGCTTTCAGAAGCTCTAAGACAAGCAAGTTCCTGCAAGAAAGGGCTGCTGATGTTAAGCTGCGTTTGAGGGAGGTCTGGAGTGCATCTTGAGATTATAACTTCCCTTATTCTTTTGTCCTTTTTAGAAAAGTTACTATTAGACAAAAGGCAGTTGATTACTTTAGAGAAGCTTTTGGATTCCCTGATAAGTCTGGATGCATAGCCACTCACAATCATCTGAAGAGGTTAAAATTTAAAAAATCACTATAGCAGAAATTTTTAAACATTACCATATAGATTTCTTTTCATGGCCTTCAAGATATTAATTTTTACAGATCTTACGTCAGTGTTCTACTTACTGACCTTGAAGAGCACATTATGCACTTTTATTTTCACTGCTGCCTTTTCCAAAAATAAGGGTTCCACAGTATCGCAAATGAGTAATAAAAAAAGAAATGCAGAGGAAATACTCAGTTAAAAATAGATAATAGAATTAGTCCTTGGCTTCAAAGGAAAAATAATGCATTTTAAACTCAGCACAATTCCATTAAAACCTAGTTGGGTCTTGGTCGTGTATTTGCTTGATCTTCTCACAATGATATTAATGTAATTAATGTTTATTACTTAGGACACAAAACAAAAATAGTGGGTGTGTGAAAATATCTGGTAAGATTATGCCCTTAAATTTCCAAGGAACCTGGATGTATGCTTACATGGTTTTGGAAAGGCATAATATTCACTTTAACAGTGTGCTACTGGCCTTTACCAAAAACTAGTAAGATGTGAAAAAAGACCAAAAAAGTGCTTGCAGATATATTTTGGCATAGAAAGTCATTTGTTACAGAATTTAGGAAAAACTTTCTCATGCTTACCAGCCTCTACAAAATATGTAATAATATACATCCTTTTAAAATTAGCTTCCAAAGAAGTATGCATTAAAATGCATTATATCAGGACCTCATACAATTTACTATTATTGAAACTTGGCTGTTATAAAGTGGGGCTTCTTAAAGCCTAGTGTGAAGAATAAAGAAGGCAGATTTGATTCCTGGCTGAGCACACATGGTAGGCAATGAAGAAGCTAGTCAGGCCACATTTGGGATGCTTATAGGATCACCTCCATAGGGGCATAGGGGATTCATTAACTGCCCTCGGGGTTTGATGCAGGAAAACTCTTTGCTGGAAACTTCAGTAGATCCAGATAGATGAAAGTCTTTTCCTTTTAATAACAGGGTCTCATCATAGAACAGGCATAAAATTCAGGTTACCAGTTTCATCCTCATAACCAGTATGATTATCACTGTTAATGTTTTTGTGGAAGCAAACCTCTGCAACATTTAGATTTGCATTGTCAATTTTTTTTTACATAGTGAAACATTTATTTTGAAGCAAGGAAACTTCAAAATTGTCAATACCTGATTCCCTTAATTAAGGACAACAGCAGGCAGACAACAGAAAGAGGGAAAAGTTGCAGTGGGTCTGGTTTTTGTGGTTGCTGTGGTGGGCTTCTTACTTGTAAGACAGAGAAGACAGTAGCTGCTAGAGAAGTGGAAGAGATCTAGAAAATTGCAGAGAAAAAGGATTATCTGCATAATACAGTTGTGGGTTGAATGTAACCACTGAGCAATCAACAGAAGTTTGTGCCATATTCAGTCATCTGATAGGCCCCAAGGAAGAGAATATCCAGAAATATGTCTGGAGTCCATAATGAAGTCAAGAGAGGCATGCAGTGGAAGAGGAGAGGAAAAATCAGGTTTGCAGATAGGAGCTTATGAGAAGACCCAAAAGATTGATCTGTGACTGGTAACAGTAAACCATCACATGACCAAATGAAACAAAAGGTGGAAGAAAAAGAAGTATCAAGAAGTAGAGAAGAAGTAGAGAAGAAATATAGTGAGCATAGTCAATGGTCACATCTTGAGTAGAAATCATCAGGATATTTAGGAGATCATCAGAAAGAACAAAGGCACAGTGATACTCAGAAAGCTGGGAGAAGAGGAAAAAGTGGAACTTCAGATCCAGGCTAAGAGAAGGCAGGTCTGCCCTACAGAGGAGCCCTTGTTAAAGATGAATAAATGTGCAATGGCAGATGCCAGAAGGATAGAACTGAAAGAGGAGTACATGTGAGTTTCAATCCTCAGAAGAGTAGGCCAGCAGGCAAAAGGATCCCTGTGGTACCACAATACATCTCCAACCCATTCATCCCTTTAGGAGCATCATGACAATGTTCCTGTTACAATATATGTGAAATGATTGTATAAACTTAAAGAAAATATTCACAAAAATGCTGTAAAAAAAGAAAAAAAACCCAAACTAGTCATGTGGCATCAAGCAACCACCACAGATCCATCAGAATAATTTCTTAGAATGTGGAACAAATGTTTCTTAGGCAGACAAGACGATCAGAGAGCTGGATGACTTTGGTGAATTTTCCAAGATGTTCAGGCCAGAAGATCTGCAGCACAGTGACAAAATGGGAAACATCAGGAAAATCCATTGTCCAAGATGATCTCCCATCCCTTAGTCAACCTGAAAAGTCTACCCATCACTCTGTTACTGAAGCACACAAATTAGAGAGCTTATGCCAATAAAAGATCATGATCTAAAAGCCAATCAAGACTGTCGTGTTCTTGAAAATTCCTTGCATGTTTTAGTACAGACTTGTGATGCTTGTTTAAAAGCTTTTAACCACTGTGTAGTAAGCATTAGACTCTGGCTTTCAGAGAACGGGGCTTACAAACTGAAGTAAGGCAATAGATGGCACAAATGTACTCTTTGTCCTTTCACCCAAGAAGTCAGTGAGTAAATGAGTAAGTGAGCCCTAAGCGATTCCTTAAGAGCCCTGAGGACCACGGAGAAAGCTTATGAGCATCAGCCTGTGAGGCACTGGCAAGATATGCAACATCTGTGTTTGGAGTAGATAAGACACACAGACCCTTGGAGAAACTGAGATCTTTATTCTCTCCCACTAATAACATTCTCAATAGGGTGCAGGTGCCTCCTGTTATTTTGAGGAATTCCATCTAGCTTCTACTGCCAGGACTTAAGAAGCCAAATATGCACAAAGTGCATCCACCCAGTGCACACCATTACATCTTGTAACAGTTGCAGGATGGTGGTGGATAATTCACTAGGAAAACTGCAGGCAAGAGGGCATGGTTTCCAGAGTCACTCAAATGCCAATATTATAAATACCATACATATGATGATGATCTGCTTTCCCTATTTACAACATACGAGAAACTGGAGGTAATTTTGTTTATTATCACAATAATATCTGAATACTGATGAACTCATTAGCTGATCTGAAAATCTGGGAAGGACTTGCAAAGGCAGTGGAGGTCCCAGCTCGAAGGACTAGGGAAATTAGGGAAGTCGCACTGGAACTTTAGTGTAAAATAATTACAATTATTTTGACCATCTTATGGTCAATAGCATTTTCATCGCACCTTTTGTTATTGAAATTCTTCACATTTTTTTCCTGCTTACTTTTTCTGCCTTCACAGAAAAGCATGAGAAGGACAAAAAGTGTTTTACAAAAAGAAACACCACCTGTTTTATTATACAAAATGTAACACATATACTTCTTTCTCCTCTACATATATACACCAAATAAATATAGCCCATATGGCACTCAGAGTATGTACGTGCTCACATTCATGCCACACATAGTTATCCTTTCAAGAAGTCACCTGCTAACTTGTGCAATTCTGCAAACTGGAAGTGCTCCTACTGCTGCAATACTGCACTGAAAAAGATGCTGATCTGTAGGACAGATGTTATTCCTGAAAAAATTCTAAATCTGGTAGTGTATAAAACATTGATTTTTCCGCTGAATTAAGTATTGATTTAATTGGAACTTTTTCTGCCTCCAATTTTGAGATCATGGAACTCTATTTCTAAGGCTTGTATATATTGCTTGGTGGTTTGCAATATTTCAGTAATGCCTTGAGGCTTTCTGTTTCATTGCAATTGCATTTACAGCAATAAACTGTTCAACAAACACTGAGTTTTATTAAACTGGCAAAATATGTGATAAAGAAAGCTAAACAAGCCCACAGTCAGCCGTGCCAAAAATAAACAAATGCTTGCTTTTAAATGGTAAAATAACAACAAATGAGGTTCAACAAAACTAAAATGCAGAATAATTCCAAAACTGAAGTGTGTATAAAATTAAAGTTCAAGAGAAGAATGGTCACACAATCCAGCTGCAGTTCCACTACAGCAGAGATTCGTCATTCCATGTGTAAGGAAATCCTTAGCCATTTTCTTCTATCCCTGGCCACAGTGTATTGCTCCTTCAACTTAACTGAGACTGGAGTGCCATCCCTGAGCTGGAGGAAATGATCCTACTTTTTTAAAGCTTGTTTAGGGTTAATTTTCACCTGTCTGTATTGACTGGTTGAGACCCAGAGAACAGTTGTACCAGCACAACCAAGGATAGCTGTGTTCTCAGGATGACAGCTGCACAAGGTAGGCAACTCTTCACACCTGCCTTGCTGCCTAGCCTTACATGTGGCATAAGTATGGTTCCCCTAGGAATGGTGCCCTCTACAATCTTTTCCCTTTGCTTTCTGCTTTCCCTTCCCATCTTTTCTCCCATGAACAAGAGTGTAAGAAGAAGAGGAAGCCATGGCCTTGCAGCTGCTGAGTTTCTTCAGCACCCATGGAATGACTGTCAGGGCTCATCCTCCAGCCATCTGCAGCAGCACTGCCATATTCGTATTGAACAATGCACCCCACAAGCCCCCACATGCTTTCAGTGTGAAATAAAATAGTTCATTCTGTGTTTTGTTTTCAATTGACCGCATACACAGTTTCTCCTCATTTCCTCTTATATCCTGTCTTGACTATTATAAAGCTACAGTTCGCATTTTATGGTTTTATCAAGACTACAAATATCCAAGATGTGTAATGCAGAGGTGAACAGTGAAAGGCAACGCCACTGTTGTCATACTAGAAGGTAAGTTATTGTCTTTTCAATCAAGTAATATAGGCAGTCATAGAAACATGAGATCCATCCACTGATGCAATCACTCCTATTCTGTCTGTTCTTAATACCCTTCACTGACAAAGACTCCATAATTTGCCCAAGCAGTCTCTTACAACATCTAATTACCTTCACCATCTCTTTATAACTTGGTGGGTTGCAATTTTTCTGCAAATGGAACATGGTTATGACTGATACAAAAGATCTCTTTCACTAGTCAGGGCTCCATAGCTTTCTTTTAAACTGATCATTTTGTTCAGGATGTACAAATTTCAGAGGTTCCTGACAGGAAAAGCATGGTGGCTCCTCATGCCACTGAAAAACTTTCTTCAAGGACACTCTTTTACAAGTCTGGTGACTGCAGAAGATACACATAAACTAAGGGGCATGATAATTTATTTAACTCACCACTTAATAAAAACCGGTGAACGTCACTTCTTTATAACAGCTTGAGAAAAGAAGAACATCACCAGGGTGAATAAAGAAGATGCTCTGGAACTTTGTGTTGAGAACTTTAATAGCCTACTCCCTAAGAGAGAGAGATTTCCTAAAAGCAGTTTCTTCTGTCTCATTTCCAGTGGCTGTAGCAAGGCTTAAGAAAGGACAGGATATACCCCTCTAGAAATAGTTCATCTAACTAAACACAGACATTGTCAATGAAGACATCTGCAGATGAGTTAGTCTTCTCAATTCCCTTCACAGTTAATGGAAAGAAAGAGTTGTGTTTGGTTGTGATTCAGCTTATCCCTTTGACACCTTCTATACGATGAGACATAGCCCACAAATGCATAATTTGCTCCACTGAGTATAACCTGAACCTGAGATAAATAGCTTGTATATAGACATCTAGACCGTAGGGATTTAAAGTAAAGTGAGAGGAACCCTTCTGCTGCTGACTTTTACCAGGAACAGTTTCCATGGATGGAATCATTTTATTTGCAGGTAAAATCACAGCCTTGTTTTGATTAACTTTTCTCTGGAGCTGCAGTCCATTAACACTCACTCATGCAGATTGTAATGATGTATTGTATATTCTTTTTAAATCTTATGTAACAGCTCTAGTGTGTAACAATGTCATGGTAATTAGAATCACAGTTTTGACTATTATGAGGCATTTTCTGCTTGTGGTTCTAAAATATAATTTCTGTCATTTGGCAGCTATGTTGCCAAGACCATTGCAAGGTATGGGAAATGTGTAAACAATTTACTAAAGTTTCTATCCCAAATCAAAGCTAATGGCACCCCAGAAGAGTCAAAATCATCTGTTTTCATTATCAATCCATGAGAAAACTTCCTCCCCTCTGAAATTTTTCTTCCAAGATCAAGCAAAGAGGGCAAATTTGAGACTTCCCAGTAGCAGAGGGTGCAACTTCGGCTGCACTATGAAAAGCATCTGTGGAGAAGCTCCCCAGATCATCTCATGGAGCAGGCTCAGAGCACAGAGGTTTGCACTTGCTGAGGAATACCTGCTATTGCAGTGTCCATGTTCTACCACTGCTCTTCTAGTCTGTTTCTGCCTCCGCAAAGAAATCCCAAGCTGAAGAACTGAATGAGTAGATTAGCACTGAGAGAACCAGCAAGTGTCCAAATTCAGGATTTTGTAGCAGGGTAAATAGTGAAGACATTCTTGGCCCTTTAATGAATTTCATTTGATTCACAGCTGAGCTGTTCCGTATGTGTGTTGTGCTTGTGGCTCTGGTATAATAAAAACACAGCCGAGGCGGCTGCTATTAATCCTGATGTGCTTTACTGCTGCAAGGATTGTGTTCACTGCAGCTCCTCCACACATGCTCCACTCTTTGGACACAGACTCTACGTTTCTAACCTGTGACTTGAGTATGAGATCAACTGATTGGACTGGTGAAACAGCAGCTAGCTGGCAGCGTGGAAGCTCGTAAAGGTTGGCCAAGCAGCTTCCAAGAGTTTGTAAGGAAAATGAGGGATTAAATGACAAATAATGAGATATATATTGCCACTAAGTTTCTAAGAAATCAAGGCAGGAGAAGGGCTGGAATACCTACAAAAATCAGTGTCAAAATTTGACACCTCACAAACTTACCCAAACTGCAGCAGGACCTGGCAGTGCACGATGTGAGCAGCATCTAAAAGAAATGTGTGCAAATACTAAATAGCAAAATGGTTGAAACCAGGAATAAGGACTTTCAATTTGGACAGTTAGATTATGCATAAATGGGGAGTAAGTTCTTTGTTTTGCTTTAGGAGTTTAGATAAGTTATATAATCTCCTTGTATTTTTATTTTCTCATCTCTAATATTGAGATGAGAAACATATATACAGAATCTGGTTATTTTCCTCAGTATTAGGTGATGCCTTGCTCAAGTAACAGCATGGAAGTCATTTCTGCCTCTGCTGAAACAAGAATGGATTGTCTAACAGTGACAAACTGTCACCATCATTTTGCCTTGGCAGGTAGAATAACTGATTCCTCTTTCTTTTTATGGATAAAAACACAAATAACTTTATTCATTAATAACACATGCTGCCCTACAAAGAGATCATTTCCTCTCCAAATCCAGTGGTTGCCCAGACAAAATCATCTCAGAAACAGCACAAAAATAATGAGATGTAGCTGAACACAAGGAGAGAACTCGAGAAAGGGAACAAAGTTAATAAATAAGGATGGGGGAAAGCACAGGAGAATTCTTTGTGAGACATATGGGGTTCGGAAACGAGAAGATTTTTAAATGGTCATGATGTCAGGGGAGCGTTAAAGAAACATTCAGAGAGCAGACTTCAGCCCAGAGAGAGTACTGTAATTCTCTTAACTTCAGTACAATTTATTTCAAGTCAGTCAAAAAAGATCCCAAATGTATATGACACACTACTGCAGCTATGAGGAGATGAGTGACTGGGCTGGGAGCTGTAGAGGTGAATGCAGGACGGAACACCTGACCCTCCTTGACAGCTGCCTGCTGTGTCCCCGCCATCCCTGAAGGAAATCCATGGGACATGCTGAGCTGCAGACCCCCAGATCCGAGCCCCTCCTCTGTCTCTCCCCAGCTGGCGGCTCGGGAGCTGGCACGTCTGCTGACCCGGGGGCGAAGCTTTCTCGGGTCCCATCGCTGCTCGTCCTCTTTTCTTTCAGGAGAGAAGCACTCGTCCCCGCCGCCACACAGGCGTGACATTTCTTCCTCCTGCTGAGCCCTCAGAGGGGCACTGCCGCTTGCAAGCACGGACTGCGAGCCCTCGTAAGGAGCGCGGGGCACGCCCGGGCGGTGGCAGAGAACTCGGCGGCGGGCTGCGGCAGCAGGGCCTGCAGCATGCCCGGCCTGCAGCATGCCCGGCCTGCAGCATGCCCGGCCTGCAGCATGCCCGGCCTGCAGCATGCCCGGCCTGCAGCATGCCCGGCCTGCTCCGTCCCGCCCCCGCACGGCTGCGGGGAGCGCTCCGCTCCGTGCCGGGGCCGCGCTCCGCGCTCCGGCCACCTCCCGGCGGGGCTGGCCCCATTCCTGCCGTCCACCCGCAGGGAAAGGGGGCTGCCCTGGCCTGATGTCCCCTCCTCAGCTCCCGCCTGACCTCGGCAAAGGCTTCTCCTAACTACAACTGGCTCGCTTTAGATATAAGGAAAAGCAGTTTCCAGCACCAAATTTAAGCCTAGACAACATATTACAATTCAAGAATTCTTACACTTATTTAATGCCCACAGGCACAGTTAAGACTCCGCAAAAATTCTTAAGTACGCAGAGAGGTGTCTTTAGGAGAGCAATTTCAAGCTTTGTACACTCAGCTTGTAAACACGAGCTTACACTACCTTACTCTGTGGAATCAGAAACTTGGATCTGCAGTGTTTGTTCATCTCACTGCCCCCTTAGAATCAGTCTCAGAAGGCTCTCAGGGTACGGTTTAGAGTATCAAGCCATAGAGGAAGTGTTGTTTGACTTGCTTAAGGATCACTAACATTGTCAATTCATCAAGTTGATTTATATTTCTTTTTCCCAGCTTTGCAAAATTGTCTCCTCTTTGCCTTTTCTCATGGCACACTGAATGATGTGATTCTGACATGTTCTCCATTTTTGATTGTCAATAGCCAGGAAGATTTATAGCCTAAGGTTAAAAAAATTCTTCTGGCTGTGCTCGCCTCTTGTTCTTTAGCTTAGGAATCTGAAACAGAGAATTTAATTTTAAATTGACTGTAAATACTAATGCTGGATTAAAAATTTGAAATTATACCACTTTGCTACATATGTTTCCATATATGATATTTTGTGTTGGTCAAAATTATATGAAAAAGCCTCAGATGTTTCAGGATGACTGAAAAAATTTTACTTGCCACTTTTTACTGTGGTGATGCTGTGATAAAACCTATAGGTATGTTAAAATGTTCTGTATATATTAACCATCATAGTAATTCTCTTAAAGCAAATGTGTTTCTTTTTTACCTATTTTTTTCACTTTGGTAAGTTTTAAATTTGATGTAAGAAAAAATCTGCAGCTCTAACATTAATAAATGAATGCTGACTAGGATCAGACTCAAAGTTGCCTACATTAAAGCACAAATTCCTTCAATTGCATTATTCAAATTTTTTTAATTCCCTATATTTTCCATCCACTTATTTAACTTCTGGGACTGATCTTTAGCATAACTAAACGAAACAGTAATATCTTTAAAAGCTCCTCACATAAAATGAATTTTGTCCATATGTTGCATCTTCACAAGTAAATAAATCATTGATTGACACAGAGGATAAATTCCCACTTTATTCATTCACAACATACATGGATCCTACGTGTGTACATTCTTCCTTGTGTCATGGCTGTCCTGGAGTTATTTTCTCTTAGGTCCTACTTACTTGAGGGATGCCACCATTGTTACATTACTAAACTAATCCCCCAACATTACTGAACTCAAATGGGTCCTAGATGCTATTTATTAGGTGATGAGCCCAAATGTCTCTATATGCCCCATATCTCATCCACAGGACACAGACTTCCACACTTTGCTTCCATTGGTAATCTGCAAATTAAACTATTCTGGTTTTCGTCCTTAGCAAGTATCACTTGTCTGAACAGCAATTGACTGGATTATTATTGAACTGACAGATTGTTTTCACAATAAAGTGAAAGGTTTTTTAATAGCACACTGAAAAAAACCCTTTTTTCTTCATTTTCATGTGGTTAAATGTAGAACTAGCTGTGGTACCTACAAAAAATAGGTGATGAGTTTTCTGTGCTTTAAAATAATGGCCTCAGACAACTTGTGCATTTACAATTCATGTTTGATTGGGATCCCTACCTTCCTACTTGGCTCCTGTAGAAGCATCAGAAAATAGCAGAAGAGCAGAAAATGGCAGATCCAGAAAAGAGATTTCACACGACTATTCTCTTTTTAGAACATTTTAAGCCTTATTAACATAACACTTTAAACTTTGAATTAAGTGATGAAGCTCCTTGGCATTAGAAAACAGCTTTGAAAACCACTGTTTTAGTTTCCAAGAAGAAAAAGCTTAATACCAAAACCATTTCTGTTTCCAACTCTAACAGTATCTGGCATAATGTGATGTTGTAACAGTAATTCCCATCTCTTGGTGAGTGTGGATGGCTTTCTGCTCCACAGTAAGAGCAGAGGTATGAAGGGTCAGCTTTGAGCTTGGCAGAACACAGCATATGTGATTTTAGGCAAGTCGTTCGAGACCACGTCCAGGAAAGGCAGCAGGCAACACTTACAGTGCATAACTGCATGGCCTGGTCTCCTCTTACAGTTCAGGTGAAGGACTGCATAACTGGGGAATTGTCTAAGTCTAGCTAGGAGAGAGGCCACTGAGAACAGTAACTGGACTGAGTGCCTGTGGTGTACCATTGCCTGCCTCTTGCCAAGATAAAGTTGTGGGCAGGTGCACAAGCCTGGAGCTAGATGTGCAGGGAACCAAAAGTCCAAACCCCTCCCAAACGCTTCAAACACACATTGCTGAAATTTCAGCTCCTTCAGCGTTAGATGATAGCTGACAGAGCTTTTAAAAGGATCAAAATATTGGATTTATATGCCTAATAGTTCTGTCTGTCCCACATTAGGCATTCCAGCAGCACTGAACTCTCCAAGTTAATTTTTCTTTTTACCTCAGCTATTTCAGTGTTATGTTACCCATAATGTGCGGAGCAGGTGTGTGCTAAATTCTTTTTGCATCTGGATCATAATAATTCTGTATTCACTCCTTTACATGTAGAACAAGAATATCAGTTCCCTACTCATAAGAAAAAAAATAAAAATATTTTTGTAAAGTGTTCAGATAATACAGACACTGGCATTTTAAAATTAGATGGAAGTACAGCTATACTATACAAGGTCTAAACAATATAGTCACTTAGAAGATCAATAACCACTTTAGAAGGAAAAAAAAATCAGGCACCCCCAATCTTTCTAGACCACCATTTGAATTCTACATGAGGCCTTTTAGCTGTCAAAGTTGTGATATGTAATTTCACTGTATATAGTATTAAGAATTAGTAGTTTATTCTAGTCAGAGGAGGAACATAAATACAGAAAACATTCTTGATACTAAGGTTCATTTGTTGATGGAACTAGGGGATTGATTTTGAGTAAGGAGTCTGAGAGATTTCCCATAAAAGATCTTGTCAGAATTAAATGTCAGACAATTAAGTTTCTAGTGATATTTTCTAAAACCCGGTTTCTTTAGTATATATGAAGTTAAAAATCTACCACCATTTTTTTTTTCTCAGTATCTTCAGCAGAGCTACATCTATTTCTTACCAACTATACAGTATTGAAATCGGGAGCCTTATTTACCAAGAAACACTTCATCTCCACAGCAGAAGCTGTGATGCCAGTGGAGAGGACACAGAGGTGGGCAGGGTTGGCCCCACTCTGGTCTGTACTCTCAGGGCTTCTCCTGCTCATGGTCAGAAATTTATCACTGTGGTGGTTCACTGCCCATGGGGTGTCTGGGGCACACGAAGAGTGTATTGGTTTTGCATGGCCTGGTTCTCGGTAGCAGGGGGGCCACAGAGGTGGCTTCTGTGAGAAGCTGCTGGAAGCTTCCCCCATGTCCAGCAGAGCCAATCCCTGATGGACATGCTGCTGGCCGAGGCTGGGCCAATGAGAGAGGCTGGTAACGGCTCTGTGAGGACATATTTAAGAAGGAAATCAAAACAAAGCCAGGTTTTTCTCCTAGTCAGAGAAGAAGAGGAGGTGAGAACATGTGAAGGAAAACAACATGGTGACACCAAGGTCAGAGGAGAAGGAGGGGCAGGAGGTGCTGCAGGCACTGGAGCCGAGATTCCTCTGCAGGCCCTGGTGCAGACCATGGTGAGGCAGCTGTGCCCCTGCAGCCCGTGGGGATCCACGGGGGAGGCAGAGATCCACCCACAGCCCCTGGGGATCCACGGGGAGGCAGGAATCTACCCGCAGCCCATGGAGAAGGTGCCCATGCCGGAGCGGGTGGATGCCTGGCAGGGCCATGATCCAGTGCGAGACCCGGTGGAGAGAGGGCCCTGCTCCCAGGCTGGAGCAGCCTGACCGTGGAGGACTGCAGCCTGTGGAAGACTGACCTACACTGCAGGAGGTTTGGGAGGGGTGTCTGCCTGTGGGAGAGGCTCACGTTTGCAGCAGCTGTGGTATGGGAGTGCACCCACGCCGGAGAAGTTCACGGAGAACTGTCCTTCGTGGAGGGGCCCCACGGCCTCACGGGGGAAGATCCCTTCTCCCGGAGCAGCGAAGAAAATCTCGGTGATGAATTGACCAAACCCCCACGCCCTGTCTCCCTGCACTGTCGGTGGGAAGGAGGGAGGGACTGGGGGAAAAAAGTTGTTTTAAGAGCTTATTTTACTTCTCATTATCCTCCATTATTCTGTTAGTAATAAACTTCACTTCGCAACGTTAAAGTTGAGCTTGTTTTGCCCTTGAAGTGTTCCTTCCAGCCCTTATCTCACTCATGAGCCGTTCGTTATTTTTTTTTTCGCCTCTCCGCTGCCCAGCTGCGGCAGGGGAGGGTGAGCGAGAGACACTCGTGGGTGCCTGGCAATGGGACAGTGTCAGACCACGCACTGAGAAACCGATGGTTCACCCTTGACGGTTCACACCCCTCTCCAGGATGCCAGGGGCAGGAAAAACACTGTCAGTTCTCATGCTGAACACAAACCACACTGGGCGCCTCTGTGCCCGGCATGTGTTCAAGGTGTATAACCTCATGCCACGCGAACTGGTCCTGGACAGTTTATAAGGACTGTAACACAGGAAATTAACCTGCAGCCCTTAGTGCCACCTGCAGTTTGGGCTCTGAGGTTTTAACCCTGGTGGGGACAGGAACGGAGCGCCGCGGACTGGGGATCACGCATGGCCCCATCACTACGCTCCCGACGCAAGGAAGGAGCCCAAACAGAGCCCAAAGGCCCGGCGGGACAGCCGCCAGCTGCCTGACGCTCGGGCCCTTCAGGGGCTCACCTTCAGTGGGGCCAGGCTCTCCGGCAGCCGTGACAGTGACGGAGGGGACGGACGGAGCCCCGCGGCCCCGGCCGGGCTGCGCGAGCGCTGCGGGCGTCAGGCGGCCACGCACCATTGCCGGGCCCTGCCCCGCCGGGCCGGCCCCGCTCCCGCCCTCCNCAGCGAGAGGCGGCGGTTCTGGCGGCCGCCCGGCTCCTCGGGCTGTGGGCAGCCGGGCCGCAAAGGCGGCGACCTGCGCTCGGCCCCTCGGTGCCCCAGGTCCCCGGACGGTGACGTGCTCCTGGCCCGGAGCGCCCCGCGCTGCCCCTGTGCGCGGCGGGCTAGCCGCCCCTCGGCTCCGCTCCGCAGGGACGGACCCCGCCTCTGCAGGGCGCAGCGGCGGCCGCTGCGCCGCCGCTTGCCGGCTTCTCCCCCTGGGTATAGCGCTTAACAGCAAAAATGGTCTCTTGGCAGAGTCAGCAATTTGCGTCATAGTTCATCTTCTGGTGAACTGAAAATTACCTGTTACTCTCGTAAATCTCTATCATAAGCATTTGTGGGGAAACTTAAAGAAGGTCTGAAGTGGCAAAACCTTTTGAGAATCTTGCCCTCCGGGTCTTTATAGCTTTCACGTCCATTTGATCATAATGGTGATTTATTTTTCGTATAGCAATACTGTCTGAGCTTTACTCGACATTCTCAGTGGTTCTTTTTTCATAACCAGTATTAACGTGAGCTCAAGACAGCACTCAAGCCCTTTCCAGTCTTCTATCAAGAATAAATGAATGATTTATAATAATAATTTTGGCCATAGAGGGGGAACCTTTAGCTATGTAACACGCACTGCAAACATTACAGTGTAGAGAAGATAATGCAGAGAGAAGTTGTATGATCTTTGGTTTTCATTTACTTCCTGCCAATCTGTGAAGAAAAAATTGAGCAGTAGAATAATTCTCCAGTCATGAATTAATGCTTAGTTTGGTTTTGTAGCTAACAGGAGGAACATTGGAAAGACCTTGATTGACCATTCTTTTATATCTCTTGAATGAACGTATAGTACTTGTGAAGCTCAGCTTGGATGGAGATCCTATAGATCATTACTGGTGTTACTGTTAGATTTTCACAGAAGTTGCCTTAAACCACCTTGTGTTGAAAAATTTGTTAGTTTTTATTTTTCTTGAGCAGATGTTGTTACAAAATGCAGGGACTTAGTTGTTTGGAGGTTTTTTGGTTTTTTTTTTTTTCTGTTGTTTTTGGATATCTATGACGGAAAAGAGAAATGAGCTTTTTCCCAGGGTGGGTAACACGCACAGTGGACACGTCTCTGTACATTTAGCCCTAGATTGTTTTGGCTCGGGGCATTGTGGAGTGTATGTTTATAGTCTGTTGTAGAGGCCAGGTGTAGGATATTCAAGCTTACTGCGTCTGGACTTGGCTAATTCATACTGAGGTGAGCTTCCTACCCTGAAAAATAACCTCCACATTTTGTTTCCAAGAATTCTGGTTGACAGCTGTGTCATTGTGCTAGGTGAGTTTCGCATATGGGTGGGGTTGAAAGAGAAATTTCAGAGGACCAGCTTAGGAGTTTTATCATATCAACTTCTCAGCCTCTTCAAGTGTTCATCCAAATGAAAGATGGATGTGTGTTGGTNTCACCGCGCTGCGTCACGCCGCGGCCGCCAAGATGGCGAAGGTGTCGGAGATGTACGACGTGACCTGGGAAGGTAACGCCGCGCAGCCGGCGGTCCCCGCCCGGGGCAGGGGCTGTGCCCGGCCCGACCGGCCCCCGGCCGCGGGGAGAGGGCGGCGCTCCCGGAGCGCGGCGGG
>VWZV01014298.1:81940-155859 GCA_013397155.1 Irena cyanogastra
GTCATGAATTAATGCTTAGTTTGGTTTTGTAGCTAACAGGAGGAACATTGGAAAGACCTTGATTGACCATTCTTTTATATCTCTTGAATGAACGTATAGTACTTGTGAAGCTCAGCTTGGATGGAGATCCTATAGATCATTACTGGTGTTACTGTTAGATTTTCACAGAAGTTGCCTTAAACCACCTTGTGTTGAAAAATTTGTTAGTTTTTATTTTTCTTGAGCAGATGTTGTTACAAAATGCAGGGACTTAGTTGTTTGGAGGTTTTTTGGTTTTTTTTTTTTTCTGTTGTTTTTGGATATCTATGACGGAAAAGAGAAATGAGCTTTTTCCCAGGGTGGGTAACACGCACAGTGGACACGTCTCTGTACATTTAGCCCTAGATTGTTTTGGCTCGGGGCATTGTGGAGTGTATGTTTATAGTCTGTTGTAGAGGCCAGGTGTAGGATATTCAAGCTTACTGCGTCTGGACTTGGCTAATTCATACTGAGGTGAGCTTCCTACCCTGAAAAATAACCTCCACATTTTGTTTCCAAGAATTCTGGTTGACAGCTGTGTCATTGTGCTAGGTGAGTTTCGCATATGGGTGGGGTTGAAAGAGAAATTTCAGAGGACCAGCTTAGGAGTTTTATCATATCAACTTCTCAGCCTCTTCAAGTGTTCATCCAAATGAAAGATGGATGTGTGTTGGTACGAGAGACTGTCTCCGCTTTGGAAGCACGCATTCAAAAAATTCTTTATTTTTTTCCTCTATTGCAACAGATGAAAAGTGAAAAAGGAGTCCTGCAACAGACCATGCAAGGACTCTTCTTAAAAAAGATACCTTTTCTCTTTGTGAGCTTTAATAGATCCTGGTGCAACGTTGCTTTTCATGGGTGAGGTGATGCCAGCAGTGTTGTGATCTAG
This sequence comes from Irena cyanogastra, assembly GCA_013397155.1. Lineage (NCBI taxonomy): Eukaryota > Metazoa > Chordata > Aves > Passeriformes > Irenidae > Irena > Irena cyanogastra. The sequence goes on from VWZV01014298.1 coordinate 82,848, forward strand.
TTCTGAGCAAAGAACTTGAATACAGTTCTAGGAATTTTATGTAGCTCATTTTGAATCTCTCTAGAATGCCTGATTCATGTAAAACTAGGTGTATGTTTCGTATGTCCTTTATATAGCCAGGCCTTTCTAAACAAGACATTCTATACTTATGTATTGCTTAAAGATGAATCTGCGATTCAAGGTTAGGAAAGAAGAATAACATGTAACAAATGAAATAGTTTGTACCTTGCTTTGCTTTTCACTCAGGTTCTTTGAGACAGAAGTAGAAGTTTAACCATGGTTTAATTTTTTTGGGTACATGTGTGGTACAGATGGTTAGGAAAGATAACTGAAAATAACTTTTCCAGTGTGGGAGCTGTGGTTTTTATTTTTTCTTTCTTTACTTTGTTGCTGCATCTCAAGCTTTAAAGTGTATTTGGAAATCTGTGTAGCACGAAAACATCTTGTTTAACTTCATGGTCTTGATCAATGGCCTTAGGTGATCCAATACCACAGAGTGCCGTGGTATTGAAAAAGAAGCTTATATGTTGTTATGTGATATACATTTTACAGTAAAGCTTCTTTACGTGAAACAAAGGTGATATGTTGCTCTTCTTTTTTTTTCATACTGGTGCTAGTTATCCTAGAGAAAATGGCATATTTCCTGCTTCCTTCATAAATAAAAGAATTAGAAGCTATGTGGAATGACAGGAAGCCAAAAACTGCAGGTGTAGCCAAGGAATGTGATATACACATCACTTGCTGCCTGGTGATTATAGCCTCTTACTAGGACTTTCTTAAGCTATGTAGAACTTCATTGAATAAATATTTATCATATATTCAGTGATACATTAAAGATTAATTTGTCCCATGAGTGGAAATATTAAAAAAAGCAAATAACTGTGTAACTTCATTTTAGGAGCAAGTTTTGGAGTACACAAGTATAAAATTAGCACGATCTGCCAACCGCAGTTCAAGAACTATTAAAATAACAGTTGCCTTTCACAGAAAATGCTTTTGACATATTGTAAGAATTGAACAGAATAAGCCAGGTTTTCTTTTCTTAACCTTGCACAGCAGCATAATGATGTTAAACACATCACACCCTGCTAAAGGGAAGAAGTGACTTTCGGCTGTCATAGCTGAGCTTTTTGGAGATCTTTGAGTGCTGTCACGGCAACTCTTGCTTCAGTCAGTAATTCTCTTCAGTGGTTATCAAAATGAAAAAGGGAAAGGAATGGCATATTCTTTAAACTAGCTTTCTTTTGACATAAATTGAAAAAGTGAAAAAAGTATTTTTTTTAAGATTTTTATTAGCTCTGAATGCCTCTTGCTTCTCTGTAACATTAAATTGGTATTGCTATTTTCTGTATTAAAAATTGCACTGCTTCAATAGTGGTGCTTCAAAAGTTGTCATTACCATGTTCATGTCAGACTTTTTTCAAGGAACCCTTTGTCATTTTTGAAAACACCATAAAATGCTTTATATGCTGAAGTTTACCAGTGTGTGTTTTTCTTGAAAATGTATGTGCGAGCACATTACGTACAAAAAGAGAAAATTCCAAAAGAATTTAAAAACTGAGCACCTCTGTCTTTAATGTTAGGTAACAAATTCTCTTTCTGTGACTTAGGAACTGAATTCGTATTTAGTTTGTATGGAAAGTCCCTAGGAAATAGGCAACATTTTATCTCCATAATAATCTATGTGCAATTAACTGTTTCTGATGTGGGTTTTTTTTGTGTTCTGTGCTGTCTTTGCTTTCTTTTAGCTATTCCTGATTTTCAGTTGTGATCAAATGGTCAGATCAGTTTATTCTGGGTTTTATGTATGGATTTATGGGATTACAGCAGACAAAGGTGAGATGCTGCTGGGTTGTTTTTTTGATTGAAGCCCTTTTGACAGCAGACTTGCCTGGGTTAGAGGCAGCATCTGCAGCACCCAGCGTGGCGCCTGTGCCTCTGCCTGCACCTGCCAGATGAGAGTGCACAGAGGTGGGCTGTGGGTGAAGATTTGGTGTCTGTAACGGAGACTCAATATACAAATGAGCTCTGGAAATATAATGGCTGCAGGGTCCCAGAGTGACTGCCCAGGTAGCAACACTATGCCAAGGTGACATTCTGGAGTTTGCAATTTCTGTCTGCCACAAAGTGGTGATTTCCTTTGTTTCACTGGGTGCTTTTAGGTATCAAGGACTTGAAAACTGTGATCCAATTTATCAGTGGAAGTGTAGGTAATTATAGGAGGATTATTTCATATCTGGTTGATCAGGCCAAATGAACTGACACCATACTGGACACAAAAAAGAAACACAGGTTGTGTCTTTTGGCTTGCGGTAGACTTCTTGAATGGTTTCAAGACGAAAACAAACATTATCCCAAGTGCCTCTGTTCCTTAGACCTTGTAACATGTTTATTTACACATGCCATGCGCGCCAATTTAGGAAAACCTAAGTCTAAAACAAATGTATCAATTGCTCAGCACCAGTTTATATCTGACTGGGGAACGTTTAGACGTTTCTTTACTTTACTTGTTTTTTTCATTCTAAAACCGTAATTGCTTCTCCTCAGCCTTGAATGATGTCTCCAAGACTCAAGTTATTATTGTCTGACTCTTGATGGATTTCTTAGTAAAAAATTCGTTGTTTGACAACATTGTAAAAAGACTGATATAATTTTACTGCAGTTCTCAGTGTTTTCTTTCTTCTACCTTTTACATAAAATTCAGTATTTCTAAAATTAATAAATGTTTCATTGATCAGCTGATGTTCTATTCTTTGTCCTAGAGGTTTTTTTCCATTGCTGTAAAAATTGTACTTGTGTGATGAATGGTAGATGTACCTTCAGTTAATACATAATTCAGACACTATTCCATTTGGAATCACACTGGAATGAAAGCATTGATAATTTCCAAGTAAATGAGTGGTGGAAATCAGGCAGCTTATTTATTTTTAGGCGTTTAGCTTGTCAGCTTTTGTGAATGTTTGTGTTCACTCACATTCTTGCCGTCTAACGTTGAATTTCCAGGGACCATCATATGTCTAGAACCATTTAACTTTGCCTATGCATATGAAATGTAACACTGTGGTGGTTTTGGTTCAATTTCAACACACAAAATGTAGCACAATAACAGTCTTATGAGCAATCTGAGATCACTTCAGGTAGATGGAACAACTTTCAGTGCTTAATTTTTAACTGTCATTTATGTTAACTCTGTGTTTTGAAGTGCAAGAAAAACTGGCAGTGTTTAGCTCTATCACTGTGTTTGTATTTCCAGCTGTTGTAAAGTTTTGAAAAAATACTAGCAACAGTTGTACTGGTACCTTCTTATTAGTAAAGCCGCTATCTAGTAATGAAAATTATTTTCCTTATGTTTTCTCAACATTTGTTCTTGTGTATAGAACAGCTATATTTGTATAAATGTATGTGTATATAAAATCACATTCTTAGCAATTTCCTGATCTAGAGCATAAATAAGCTCAGGCAAGGTAGCATTCCCTGGCTGACTTGATGAGTATGCCTGCTCTCTCTCATTTCCATCTTGCCTAGGTAAACAGTGATATTTTTTACACCTTTGGACACTTCCCTGGTGTAGAAAGCCTTCACATCCATGTGTACCTTTATTGAAGCTCTTTTCTCTAGGAATGTGTAGATTCCTTTCAGAGTGGAAGTTTTAATGTTTTTTCTAAAATTTCAAGTCAAAATTCATCCACCTGTAGCAGAAATGCAATTTTAGTGTTGTTTGTAAATGTGTGAAACTAATCAGGAAAAATATCTTATAGCCTATTTTACCTAACAATGGATAAATTTTATTATTTGTTCGATAATTTCTTTTTTTTACTTCATGTGTTATTGTCCTGAGAGGCTGCAAACTTAGAAGTTGAATTGATAATGTTAGGGCATGAACACAGTTTGAGTAATAATGTTTCAGAGATCTGTTCTCTAGTAAGTTTTTAATTTTAGTACTTTAAGTCACTTTCTTAGCTCTGTTGCTTTTTACTTCCATTCTTCAGATGTGTATCTTATCTATCATATGCACATTCAAATTCCTTTACTATCTGAAAATGTCAAATTTTTTCTCCCCTTTGCCCACAGATATGCGTGATAAAATGAGGAAATGGAGGGAAGAAAACTACCGAAACAGTGAGCAGATAGTGGATGTTGGAGAAGAGTTAATTAATGAATACGCATCTAAACTTGGAGATGACAGTAAGTAAACAATCATTATTTTAAAAGTCTCCTTGTCTGATTTGGTTTTCTTTTTTCAGTCTGTATTTTAGTTAATGGCCTGTATATTGTCTTTCAGTACATGCTGATGTTGATGAAATATATATTCTTAGTCTGATAGGCTTCCAGAATTCCAAGAGCTTATTTCTTTCCCAAATGCGGACTGCAGTGAAAACAGCCGTAAAAATTACCTGATAGAACTGTTAGCTTGCTATATTAGTGTTTAGACTGCAATGTGAAAACTGAATTTGGAACTGTTACTAAGATTTATTTGCCTGATTTTCTGTTCTTCAGCACTGTGACAGAAATTGAAGCAAGTCCTCACAGGGGTCTGTCTAGAACATGGCAGTTATGATGTTAGGAAAAATAGAGAATTAGAGCTTTTTTTGCCTTTCAAGATGTCAGAAAGTACTTTGGCACTAAAAGCACTAAATTGCTTAAAGAAGTTTTTTATTAATTCCAGCAGTTTCTTAATTTGTTTATGTTTCAGCCACAATTCGTGGGAGTAGAAGGGGAAAAATGTACAGACAGAATTAATTAATCCTGTTTACATGATAGGTGCTTTCTATTACCTTAAACAAACCCCAAACCAATTTTCTGCATTTATCGTCTCTTTGTGTCCAGTTTGGATAATTTATGAACAGGTGATGATTGCTGCCCTGGACTGCAGTCGAGATGATTTGGCATTGGTAAGTTTTCAAGCTGACTTTTCTTTCACACTGTATGTATTCATCCTGGGTGTCTCTTCCAGATAGTTTTTCGAAAGTTTAAGCATATTCTGAACTCCATAGCTTGGACTGGTAGAAAGAATATCTATCAAAAAATACACAGCTATGAAGAAACTGTCACCACCTACCTCCTCTAAGGCACAAGTTTTGTTTAGAAAGATCACATCCCTTCCAATAGCCATGAAAATATTTACAGCTGCTCTGGTATGGGCTAAAGGTCAGGAATAATATTGAAGTTGCCATATTGTACAGAGAGTGTTTGTTTATTGAAAACCTCTCAAATTATATTAGTTTTCTGAATGTTTTGAGGTAAAATGACCCATCTTACATATCATATTATATGTCATGTTGGCTACCATGAAAGAAAGTCATTGGCATATTGGAGCAGGTCTTCAGGATTAATAAGGAGGTGGACTGCATAGTGTATAAGGAAAGGCTGGGAGATCTGTGTTAAGTCTTAGGAAAGCCAAGAAAGGATTTTTGGATACTGATGGGAGGGAAGGTATAAAGGAGGTGGGCACATATTTTCATAGGTGTGCAACAAAAGACAAATGTGGGACATAGCTGCAACAAAGGCCCTTCCATATTATAAAAAATTTAGTGAGTGCTTTACGACAGATGGCACATTGAAGCTGTGGAATCTCCTTCGGAAATGCTTAAAAATAGCTTGAGTTATGGCTCTGCACTCCCTTGGATACTGGCTCTGATTTGAGTGGGGATTTGGAGCAGGTGACCTCCAAAAATCCATTGCAATCCAAGTTATTTGGTGGTTGTTGATAAAAATATTGTTAATGGATATTTGAATCAATTTTTATGCAAATTTATTTGAATGGTTTAAATAACAATTGAGATAGAATTAGCTTATTTTGAACTGTAACCTGTTTGTTAAATTAAAACCAAAAAAGCCACTGAAACAAGCAAACAAAACAACCTAGTCAACTTAGCTAATCCTTTAAAGGCAAAAACAGGAAAAGGCAAAAGTTTGTCTTAGAGGAAAATTTTAATAATCTTTTCACTCCTCTTTCACAGAACAGTCAGAAGAAAACAGAGGCTTACCATATGCTCTGAAGGCCATCAAGCTTGAGCTTATTCTAAGTAAAAAGCCATTTTGAGGGCTCTAGGTCTTTCACCACAATTACTCCTCCAGTGCTTTGTTCTCTGTCAGATGACAAAATATCTCATAAAATCTTTGAGATTCATGTGATGTCATTTGGGTAAAACTTCCTGCAAGGGGTCAGACTAGAGGATGAAGTTGGGAGCAGGGCAGTTTGAAAGTAGGCAGAACTAGATAGGGCTATCTGTATCTGGCTGGAAAATACAGTACAAGACTTGGAACTTGTGAACCCACTGAACTTCCCTCTCTTTTGTCCCTCAGAAGAAAATACTGTTGTAGAATAGCTGTTTGTTTAAATAAAAACATAGACTTACTGTTCAAATAAATACATTTCTGTGTCCTGATTTATATGTAAAACAGATTTGGGCTTTGTTTTCAGGGTCTTTTAAAGAAGACTTTCACAGAATTGTTGACGGAGCCAGTGTTGAAAGATCAGTTGTGAAATGTTCTTTGTTTTTGCTAACCCTGGCAGGGAGTTTAAATTTCAGTGTCTGTGCCCTTTAAGGAATATTGCTTGAGGTGAGGGAATGCAACATTTTATATGCAGCTCAGAAATGAGATTAAAAGCATAGGTGGAAACTTTGAGGTATTTTTTTAAAAATTTGATTGATTTATAATAAATAAGTAGTTAACTCAAACAAGTTAACATCATCTGTGGCATTTTACTACAGTTGTAGCTCCAAAGTAGACAAACAGCTTTGGCACTTCTGGGTTTTTTTAGCAGTGAGCTTTTCACAGCTGGGATGCGTTTTGCATAGGGGGAGAGGCGCCTACTCCACATGAGAAGCTGAGGTAGTTTTCAGAGTAATATCTGTGTTTTTTAATTTTTCTTTCCTCTATTTATTACTTTGTCCTTTCTGTCTTGCACAAAAAATCCATGCGTAATGCGTGCCCCTGCTGCAGCCAGCCAGTTGGTTCACACAGGTGGTTTAGTGCAGTCACCTGTTGTTGGCAGCACTTGCATTACCAGTGTTTAGCCTGCTGAAGTCCAAGTTTATATTTCTCTGCCTTTGTCTGATGTTTAAAAAGTCAGAAAGTAAATGGAGTGCATGTTGGAGTTTCACATGCAAATTGTGTTTGCCATTGTAACTGAGAGAATTCTGAGAGAATCTCACAAGTAGATTACTGACGTGGTACAAAACCAGTCCTGAATGAAATAAATTATGGGGATTACAAGTCCCATTTTAAAAAGAGGACATTCAGTGCTGCTGAGTCCAGAATGTTTCGAAGATATAGCTGGTGTAGTTTATTCATGCGCTTTTGGTTTTATCAGTGATACAGTGAGTTGTACATGACTTTCCTACAACTTTTCCTGTCATTTTATTGTGTCTGATAGCTTAATCTACAGGAGTTTACTCTGGCCCTGGACTGCTGTGTTTGGTTGAGTAATGGTTGTGTAGTGAGATGTAATGTGAACAATTCTTGTCTTCCATTACTCCTGCACTTGAGCTTTACTTACATATTGTCAATGAGGATTTTTTAGATGTAAAAGTCCATCTACAGATTGTGGACTTTAGTTTTGTGAATGTAACAATTTTTTTTATTTATACTTTTTTTTTGAGAAAAATGGTACATTTGTTTATAAAAATCACTATCCTTCAGGGTTCACTGATCACTAGACCACAGGATGGATTTATTGTATGCAATAGCTTTTTTAAAGTCTACAAGGTTGTCAGGGTTTTTAAAGCTTGGGTGAATCTACTTTTCTGGAGTTTTATGTAAATTTTCCTGTCTCTTAAGAATGGTCAGAGGTTAGTTCAGTCATCAGATAATATGCTGCTCAGTACAGGTCATTTTTTATGACTAGAGCAACAGCAGTTCACCTAGACGTCACTCAAAGTGCCTGCAACAATTTCTGTGCTAAACCTGAGCCTTTCTATGTGAAATTGCATTGTAAGGATCTTGTTTCATCGCAAATTAAGTTGATTGTGATGAAAATAGTCTGTTCTTGCTTGAAGCTGAGCATCATGACTTTGGTCACTGTTACTTTTCTCTTTTCTATTTCTTAGCATCTGGGAGAGATGCGAATATTCCTCAGGATGCTTTAGCAACCTGTTTATCTACAGAAACAAAGAGAGATCCTACTAATTTTTACTGATTTGTACTTTGTCCTTTGACTAGTGGATTTGATGAGATGGAACAGACTATGTTGGTAGGCCTCTGCTAGAACCTTAGGTATGAAAAACAAGTCTCTAGGTTGAGTTGCATAAATAAGTGCCTGGAAGAGGATTCATTGTGAAGCTTTTAGCATGATGCACACCACTGGTCTGTTTTGAGAACCTATGACTGTTCTGCCTCCCACTGTCCTGAGTCAGCTACGGACTTTACAATGCTATTTAGCCATATTTATGATACGGTTACAGGTTAGCTTGCTATGGGGAAGTTGTGACTCAGTCCCTCTACCTAACATCCTCTGCTAATCCAGAAAAATCTGCCTGTGATGAATTGTTTTTATCCAGCCCAGGTGTCTCATTGATTTCAGGAGTTAAAAATTATGCCTCTTCTGCCAGCAGGCTGTACCCAAGCCAGTGGCAAACATTTTCTTTGGATTTCAAAGTTTTATTTTAAAAATAAACACAGAGCATTGTATTAGCATAGTTTATTCCATCGTGAAATATCCATTTATTAAAGAAGTATCATTTAAGCTCTTACAGCTCTCACTGTAACACTGTCTTTGTTTTTTTTTACTGTCTTGTGTTACTGTGGGGAACTAAATAGAATTCAAGTTTTAATAGTATCAGGGCTGTTTTAGTAGATGAGTGTAATTTTCTGGGCAGATAGCTATTTCCAAGCGGGCCTGACAATATAATGCCCCGCATGGAAGATACTTCTTAAAATCATCATCTAACAGACGGAATTTCAGTTTCTGACCTTCTCTTTATCAATGCATTTTATTGCGTGTTTCAAAAATTGGTATTTACTTTTACTCAGGACTGGCATGGCAGGTAGTTGAATTATGAGCAAAGGTTGGAGTTTTTTTCTGGTTTTTATTTCTTCTAGCTTATGTGAAGATAATTCTATTCACAATAGTATTTTTGGTTCTCTGTATAGTTTTGTCTTCAGGAACTGAGGCGGCAGTTTCCTGGGAGCCACAGAGTTAAGCGATTAACTGGAATGCGATTTGAAGCTATGGAAAGGTAAAACCTGAATTTTAAAAAATACATTTTCTGTCTGAAAAAAAAGTTTGCTCTTTCTTAAAAACACATTCAGCCATTACAAAATGGCAAAATAATGCTGAGAAGTTTTTTAATAGGAAATAACAGTGTGCATGATTGTATTAACATTTTTAGACATCTGCATTGCGTTTTTGCGGGTACTATGCAGTGTTTAATTTTTGCAGTCTTCCCATCAGAGATCGTAGATCAGAAGGGTCTCTTACTTCACAGCATAAGTCATTATACAGTAGAACACTACATGGTTTTTTGGCAGATTCTGTGAGGTGTAGGTTTCATCTCAGGGAGCTAGGGCAGCATATGAAAATCAGTGCCAGCGGGTTTTTTGCCTTTATTGTTCTTCTGTACTCCTGATTATTGCAGGGTGCAGCTCTTTACTCTTGTTTCCTGAGTGTGGGTAAATGAACTTAAAAGGGATTAAATCTGTAGAGTTTGTTGTAGAAACAAATCAAAAAACAAATGGAATAGAATGGCAGAACATAAAAATCAGACTGACCTTTTTGAAATAATCTGTAGAAGGGTAATAACACACTAAGTTCAACAGAAATTACTAAAATAATGAACAGATTAAAACTTTGTAACTTTCCAAATGAATGACCTCAGGACTTGAGGATGAACTTTATAATACACATTTCTCCTTGGATGTATCTTTGTTGTCAATGTTCTGTTCTATAGCACTTGTCTTGGGTGTTAAAAATGACTTCCAATGGATTTGAATGATAGGAAATCTCTTCCATGCCACATTTTGCATACAGAGTTGGTGAGTTCGAAGCGTTTGGGCCATCTTGAAAAAAAGAAATTGGAAGTACAGCCTAAATGCTTTTTTAAAAGATACTTAGCATATGTTCTTCATCCATTACATTCTTGCAAAATTAGCTTTGATAAAATTAGCACTGATAAATATCCATTGCTTAGGTCAATGAGAATGAATAAATGGACTCCGTTCACAGGAGCTGTCTCAGGGCAACCAGATGCTCTGTTTCACATTCACTTTATATAGTGTGTATTTTTGAAGAATTTCCATTAAACTTAGCTCTCTTGCCTTCATTTTATATAGGGTCAGAAGACAGAAAATTACAGCAGTTTTTCTCCGTTCCTGAAACCTATTCAGAAGTACAATAGATCCTAATTCCCTTCAGGCTTTTTTGACTACATTAAAGATGTTATTGCATTGGAACTGATACTTGTGGGAGATGCCTGCTGCACAAACATCATGTGTGGTTTCAGCAATAAAGCACTCTTGAGCTGGTAGCTGGACACTGTGGTAATGTCAGCAGTGCTTTGGGAACAGTGCGAGCATGTAAATAAGTGTCTAAGGTGATGTCTAAGGAATGTGGACAAAATGTCTCTGTCAGATCAGATCCTTGAGATAAGAGTATCAAGGAGCAGAGAAAGTAACAAAAACTGAAGTTTCATGTCCACAGGTTTTCTCTAGAAGTCAGAGCAGACAGAGGCTTCACCTTGGTGTTGTTTTGAACAGGAACCTATGTAAGGTGCTCTAAGCCTTGCCCTGGAGGAGAGTGTCTGTCTCCCCTGACTATAAAAGAAATATGGAAAGATTTAGGCTCCAGGCATCATGTTTCATTTCGATTGACTTGAACTTATTAAATTCTAAGGGACTTGAGGATCCTACTTTCCCCGACAGGAAGAGGAAACAGCGAAGAACATCCCCATAGACTGACACATCCCTCTAGACACTTGTTAATAGAAAGAATAATGTTCTGGAACTTCACCATGTTTATGTGGTGAATCTGTCATCAGATTCAGTCTTATCATGTGCATTTGACAAAGCAGCAACTAACAGAGAACACAAATACAGCATTTTACAGCACATCTACTCAAGTCTGTAGCAGTCACCTTCTACTCGTTTCTGCTTTTGTGCTTCCTTTCACAGTAGTTCTTGTAGCTTATGGTAGCTGGAGTGGACAGCTGAGCTATGGTAATGTCAGCAGTGCTTTGGGAACAGTGCGAGCATGTAAATAAGTGTCTAAGGTGATGTCTAAGGAATGTGGAGCATCAGAAATCAGTCGGCAGTATCTCTGACAAACTGCTTGTCAAACTACACGTGAAGACACAATGTATGCCTTAGTTCTGTGGTCATAGCGCAGCAGCTGTGTAGTGAAATGTGATTTGAATTGAATTATTTCATTTGTTGGGGCCGTGTACACAGATGACTGAACACACAGAGCTGTTTCCTAGAAGGTTTGAAGGTTTGAAATGCTCATACCACCTGAAGTAATGTGTTTAAAGTACACTTCAGATAGCAGAATTAATTGATAAAAAAGTGGGAAATGGTGGAAGATATTTTCTGTAAAGATTTATGTTGTAATCTGTAGTAAACTCCTACAGGAATCTTCCAGTTTGCTGTATGCAGCTGCTTATACTTTTTAAAGTCACAACAGAAGGAACATTACATGAAGTTTTAAGTTACAACAATGAAGTGGAATGTCATTATTTTGGATGGCTTTTCAAGTTTTGGAATTTCTGTTTCATGGGAGGTGTGAAAGGGGGAGTAGGGATGTGATGGTTGAACCTATTGGGTAGACCTAAAGAGAACAGGCAGGATATTGAGAAGCTGGGTGTAAAATACCTAAGTTGCTGCTGAAATGGTATTTCATGAAGCGATTGCCATGTGTTTTTCTTAATCGGTGACAAAAAATGGTGCTGTTTATACTTGACACTCTCTCAGAAGAATTTTGTATAAATATAGTTTGCTTAGTATATGTATTATATTTCAATATAAAAAATGCAGGAGGGTTTGCAGGGAGAGTCAAAAAGTTTTGTCTCAGCAGAAATAAATGTGAATGATTTCTTTGTACAGGTATGATGATGCTATCCAGTTATATGACAGAATTTTACAAGAAGATTCAACTAATACAGTAAGTTTAAAAGATAATTCTAAACTGCACTGATGTGTTGTTTCAAATTGTGGCTGTATTTTCTGTTTCAGTGTGGGAAAATGTGTGTCTGTATTCCTGTATGTGTTTCCTTTAGTTTTCTGTTAAAATAACCAATGTTACCATTTCATGATGGGAACACGTGATGTAATACCTTCTTAAACAGTGGAGACAGATTATAACTAGTGATCTTTCTAGAAGTCTTAGTAGTCTTAGAGTTGGACTTTTCAACTCTTTCATTTCCCGGAATATTGAGTATTTAAAAGACTAATATAGTCTGCCACGTGTCTTCTATGTTCTTGGTGCGTAATCCTGCTTAAGGATTAACTATTAATACACTCAGGTAGTGCTTGAATAGCAGTTATTTTAATTCGTGTCTGGGACACTTTACTAGCTCTTGAATCAAAATGCATAAAGCATGCCAATTGTAAAAAACAAAATCTGAGACAGACTGTACTGTTCTCCTAAGCATTTTTTGAATACTGTTTGTAAAAGCCACTGTGAGCTATTAGCTGCCAAAATAAAAGTCTAGAGAAACTTGTAGCAATATATTTTCATTGATATATTTTCCCACAAGGATAAAACTTGAAATATAAAGAAACTGTGGAGTTTCAGATTTTTGTATGACATAGATATTTATTGGAAAATCAAAAAATTATTATTAATCATTGAGGTTGTAAGTGTTACTTGGTTTTGAGGAACTTTCTATTCAGTAAACTTTTGTGTAAATTTAATACTTTGGCTATTTCATATGTTTTGGCAGTCTCACCTAAATCTTCCTAGGTGTGTGTTGAACTTCTACCTCTCCTTGGTCAGCTTATTTGATGTGATGTGCAATTCAGGAGGGGAAAACCTGCAGAAACACAGATAACTGGGATTAACTAGGGTATGCCAGAGCTGGATATAGATCATATGCCATCCCTTAAACTAAGTAAACCATTTAAAAATCCCACAAAACAAAAAGCAAGTAGCAGCAGTAAGAAACACCCTAAAACACCAGAAAGTTATTTTTGAGGCAACCCATGTGGAAACAGTACCAAGTTAAGCACTTGGACAACAGTGGTAGGTTAAAGTCTGTCTGTTAGCAGTGCTAGAACTCACAGATTTTGTGCAAAGGTAAAAGGAGCTATTTCAGTACTTCACTCTTCTTTTTCACTCTCCCTGAAATAGTAGAAGCTTGAGCTCAAGAAGTTTTGAGCACAAGATGCATGGGTGTCCACAGTAAATGTGGATTTTATCACTGCATGGCCCGAAGAGTTTGACACTAAATCTTCCGAGTCATGTTGGACCAACGTGGAACCCATTTGCAGTGAAACCACAGAATGGGTCACCTTGGTGCACGTTTATGACCTTTTGCTGACACCAGTGGAAAATGGAGCACCATATTACAATGACTTCTATGGACCACAGATCTTTGAAGTACACATTTTTGGCAGTTTTACTGCTATCTTTGCTATCTCAACATAGCTTACATCATCTGAGTGCTTTGTTGGATGGTATTACAAAACAAAATTATGTATTTAAATAAGTAAAATGCATGATTATTTCTGTGTTTGAATTTTCTCTGTAACCAAATCATAAAGATCCGTAAACTTGTAATGTTTAGAAGCATAGGCTGTAAATATTAGAACAGTTGTGTGGTTGAATTTCTTAATCCTGACAATAGAATTGGAGAATGTTAAATGCAAAGGAAAGTTCCTTGCTATATAACCAGAATTGGTTGGGTAATGCTTGCATGTCAAAAGTGAAAGTTAAGTAAAAAGTTTTGATAAGTTGTCATGTGTAGATTTCTTTGTGTCATTTACCTGTTAATTATTTCCATGCACACATGTGGCTGCTGTAGGAAAATATTTCAAGATTTTAGAAAAGCAACTGTTGCTGAGTTTGTCTTGGCATTCACCTAACTTTATAGAAATTTCTTCTGGTCTGCTGACACATGGAGTTGCTTATATACATTAAATGTTTTGGCAAGTGCTTTAAGTGAAACATAGACATTTGTTCACACAAATCATGTAAAAATCATACCTTGCATTGATCGATCAAAAAGTAGCATGGAAAAAGATTTTACCAAAAACTTAACTTCTTTTAGACACATAGCAGAATTTTCCATTATAAAAAGTAAAGTTTGAACTCAAATTATGTAATGGACATTTACACTTTTATGTGAAGTTTTTTTAGTGAAATTAAGATAAACAGTAATTACTTAATTTCTTAAGATAGAATTTAAAATAGTCTTTATTTTTTAAAATACGATAATATCTAAGTTTTATCTCACTCTGTGCTTACTTTCTGAAAAAAGATGACTCATTTGACAATGGAACAGTGTTAATGTCACCTCAGAGATTTAGTTTCATTTTTCAAAGCATGTAGATGTTGAGTAATAGTCTCTTTTCTAAAGACTGTAATGAATGAAATGTGTCTCTTGTGAAATGCATAACTTGCATACATTTCAATGAGGTAAGAATTAGAATCTTTTCCATTCTTGCCTATTTTGGTTGAAATGATGGTGTGTTAGAGGTCAAGCTGACAGATTCTTCTTATTAAGGCTGCATAGTATTTTCTATTGTAGGGCTCATTAATTAATTAAAATTTCATGTAGTGTCCAATTGAAAATGTTTACAGTGATGCTGAACAGTGACTGATTTGTTTGTAAATCTTCAGATAAAATGCTTATTCTGCTTCTCAGAACAAAATAAAAGAGAGTTATTGTTTTTTTAGTAGTATTGATAGAAAGGGTTTTTTTGTTTGTTTTTGCTCTTTATGTATTTCATTGAGAAATCCTTATCCTGCTCTGCTTTGGAGGAATACCTTTTAGTTAGACAGCTAAATACTTTTCATCAGTCGGGCTCTTCTTGAGGTGTTCTGTTCAGCAGAGCAGAGAAGCTTGTTGATGAGAAAGGAGATTGAGTTCATGTATTCAGATTAGTGTCTAACCCACTCCACTGTTGTCATCCTTGTGCACCTGCAGTTTCTCTTGATTATTCAGCTCAACCATCAAGAAGATTGCAGAGCACTTGGTCAACGCCAGGGAAAAGTGAGATAAGGCACAAAGTTCTGCCTTAATTCTAATCCACAGAAAATCTGAAGTCTTTATTAGGATAATTCTTCAGCTGTTTTTCTTGCCACTTTTTCAACCAAGATTTTCATGCAAGACACTCTGTCTGCTTCTTTAGCTTAGAACATGTGGATAGTCTCATTACCATCATGGGTTTAGTAATATAATTGTGCAAATGAAGAATTAAAAATGTTCGTAGTAAGACAGTGTTCTCATCTGCTCTGTTGTTTATAGGAGTGGGCAGGAAAAGTGTATGCATATGGTCACACGAAGTTATCCTTTCTCTTACTATTTTGCGATTCTTTTTGTAGATGAGCTGGACATATTTCAGAAAAGGCACAGGAAGTGGTTGCTCTGGGAATCCAGAATACTAGAAGGATTCAGAACAAAATCTTAGTACTATCATGTACAATAGGCAGCAGTTATATACTGTGAATATCTGAGTTCATCTCTTTCTGTGACTCTGCATTACTACCATCTTGGCTGTATAGGTAACCTTTTTTTCCCTGTTCTCCACTAAATGGGATGAGAATAATGAGCACTGGATTTGAGCACTGGATATCTGTTCACTATCTGAATTGTGACAAGTCCTTAAATTGCTGCAGTAGCTGTGAGTTCATTTTTAACAGAGACTGCCTGTGAAGATCTTGCAGCTTTGTACATTTGTCTACAGGATGCTCTGAGTTGCAGCAGGGTGAACTGCTCACTAAGTGAAGCATCTACTAATGGAGAGAATTTTCTGAGGTGACACGTATGTTTCCTTAAATATATAAGCCATACTGCCAGGAAACCCAGAACTAGACCTAAACATATGTGTGTACAGTGGTAGTTTCAAAGAGAGTTGGAAAAGATAGCTTGGCACTGACTGACACAGGATGGAGTTGGTGAGAGTTGTGAAGAATGGCAGCTGCTGCTTCAGTTCATTCCCAGTGAGGACTGATGGGTAAGCTGGGAATGCACTATGTGGTCCTAAAAAAATGGATTTTTTGCTTTTGACAGAGCAGCATTTACCATTGCAGGGGTTTTTTGCTTCTTGTTCAGTCATGATCAGTGAAGTGAGAGAGCAGAGTGCATTCCACAATTTTTCCCATGTTTTGTGCACGTAGCACTTCTAAATGTTGATGGAGATTTTGTCTCTTGAAATTAAGTATTTGAGAACAGAAGACCAGCTGTACTGCAGTTGTGGCAAAAGTCCATTTTACTTGTCCTGTCTCTGGCTTTGACTTACTGCAGATACCAGAAGTGTATAAGAGCAGGGCAATGACAGTATGCTGTGGTCTGTTCTGCCAGTTTCTATTCGTCTTCATGTTGCAGTTTTCCTGTGCCAGAAGTGATAACTCTGTTTTTAATGGCTCTTCATGAAATTTCTGCATAGATTTATTTTTAAACTTGCTTAAGTTTGCCATGCCTACAACATAATCGAGAAATTAAACTACGTAATTTTTTAATGGATTGTGCAAATCTCCTGTTTGTGGTTTTTTTCCTTCCCCACACCTTCAATCTAACAATTTTATTTAATGCCTCTGAATTTGTCTTTCACTGTCAGCAGTTGTTTTCACTGTATTAATACTCATGACTTTAGGGATCTTTTGCATTTTTCTTCCCTCTAAGCTAAGAAGTCCTAATGTGCAGCTGTTCTTGTTGTCATTCTGTGCCTTAAAACTCTGCTGTTCTCCGTGTCATTTCTGTGTTTTTTCCTATATTTGGGTGAGAAATGAGAGGACTGCACAGCAGTCAGTATTAAGAATGCAGGAGCATTATGGACTTAAAAATAACAAAGTGATGCCACGGATGTGTTCTTTTCTGTGTTCTTTTCTGATAACTCCAATATCACGGTATTTTCAGTTTGGGGTTTTGGGGCATGGTTTTTGGATTTTTAAGATGATTTCTGAACACTGAATTGATGTTTTACAGACCAGTCTATTGCAAGTCCAGTATTTCCTTCCTAACTGGAAAAATTCAGACAGTTTTTTTGTGTACATTAAATTACTATTGTTTGACCCTGTATGCAGCCATTTGTGTAGATTAAATTGTTTGTTGTTTTATTGTGCTGGTAAAAGTACTCATTTTGATTCATTATTGTGAATGCTATTCTTTGCAGTTGTCTTTTTTCTTTATACTTAAATAAGTCCTTATCAACATTTAACTTTACATCACTGTAAATTTGCCTTGTTAGATCTCTTATCAAGAATGCTGAGCAGTAGTTTTTAATACAGGTGATTGTGGGATTTTCAGTGCAGAGAACTCTTTTTTCTGTTTTATATCTTTTGACTTATTTATTTATCCATGTGAAGACCTTCCTTTGTTAGGCTGTGGTAACTCTAGTTTCCTTCAGAGCTTTCAGCTTCAATGTGAGACATCTTGTTGAAATTATTTTTTAAGTCAGAGATGACTTTTACATGGATATGTATTCATCTATACTTAGAGACTCCTTGAAGAACTCCCCTAACTAAGGGAAGCCTTACTTTCCTCTGTGTAAACTGTTCTTACTTTTTGTTGGTATATAAGATTTTTCATGTTTGCCAATTCCAGGCTTTAGCTTTTCAGCTTGTACAGCTCCTGCCAATTTGCTCTATGCTGGTGTTAGACTTTATAGGTTGTTTATGGGATACAAAACGTTATGTCTTGCTTTGATGTTATCCCTAAAAGGGCATCTTCAACCCAGTAGCTCTGTGCCTGCATAGGTTTGCAAGATTTAACTGTCTTTCATGACTAAGTTTGAAAAAAGTCTGAATTCTGGTAGGAATAAATTTATTATTGTGTTTGTTTTTGATCATGTGCTTTTCTGACATCTGTGTAATTTTTCCCCCGTATCTCAGTTGTAGCTGTTTGCACTTCTGTTTTGATTTGCATATTGCAGTTTGAAGGAAAATGTTTAAATGGATCAAACTCTTAGACCAAATACACGTTTTCTAAAGTGTTAACAGGAAAGAAAAATTTCTTTTAAAGATGAAAAGTATCATATGTTTAATGCTGTAGTAGTTATACAGAAAATTATCCCTGAAAATTCTCCTGGTAGTACTTTCTTTACAGCCATGAAATTTAGAACAATGTTAGACTCTCTCTTGGTATGTTTTACTAATGAAATGCAGAAGTTGATAAATGTTCAAGTCCTCACTTCATTTTGGGTCTGCTTAATGCTAATTAAAAAGAATCATGACACATGGAGGATTAGTTCTTATGCCAGATTGGGGTTTATTAGTCTTTAAAAGAAATACCTTAGAAAGGTTTGCTCCTTAAGAAATATGTACATATTAAAGTAGCTTAGTCCATCTGATACTGATTCTTTAAGTATTTCTTTAAGATGCATATATCTTTCCATAAAGAATTATGGATTTGCAGAATTAGCCAATAACCATTCTAGTGTTTTGCTTTAAACTCTGGAAAATTGAGGGGGAAGTCTGTGTCATAGTGTCTGCATGGTCAAATGCTGCAGATCTTGTTACAGCACTGGAGGTTCTGCCTTTTCCTTTTTACTTAAGGCGGACGGAGAAAGAAGATTGAGTTAATTTTTGTATGAGGCTTGTTCTAGAAAGTCTTACTGTTGTGATGTGAAGAACTGAAATGTACCCCTTGAATACTGTTTTTTAAATCTTTATCAAAGTAATTGTTTGTGACTATTTTAGTCAGCTTCTTAGACTTCAAAATAATTTCAAGTCCCTGTATTTAAAAAATAGTTTCTCAAGAATATTCTTGGTGGACTTGAAATTAATAATTAAACCAATTTGTACTCTGCATTTTGCAGTTTTTTAGTATCTTGCAATAGGTTCCTTAAAAATGAGTTTGTATTGTGAGATGTGAGGTTTTTGGTAAAGAGGGCCTTTAACATAATAAAACATGAATTTGCCTGGTTATTTTTTATCAGCTGGTTGTAAGGCAGGTAATAAATTGAAAAGATGGTACAAATGCTTGGTAAAGCTTCTGAAGAATCAATGTGAGTCTGGCTTTACTTAACAAATAACTACTTTTGTATGCTAAAGTAGTTACTAGTGTTGGCTATGGTTCTGTGCAGTAAAGCATTTTATTTAATTTGTATGGAAATAAAGAAAAATTGATGCTATGAGTGTGAATTGCTGTTAGTTATGCTGCTGTCCTCAGGATGCTCAGGAAACTGTGAGCTCCAGTTCACAGAGCAGCACTTAATCTGACTCACACAGTGAGCTCAGGGACAATATAAATGAGAACAAGAATTAGAAGTTTACAGCATACAAACTGTGGTTCATGTTTTTTTTCTAATGCAGGTCTTTTTGTATATGTTTTTCTTAACGTACTGGCTACTGGAATTATTGAATTTTATTTTTATTTAACAACTGATTGCCTTTATGATTGAAAGAAAAACTAGGAATGGGAAGTCAGATAGAAGAGTAGTTTGTGAATACCATTAAAAGCAATATTAGTTTGTTTTCCTGTCTTGATTTTTTCACCTGTCATATGAATCCTGTGAGTCACAGATCTACTGAACACATCTGTGCATACCTCTTGGCTTGATGATTTTATTCATGTGATGTAAAAATTTAGAATCTGCTTTAAAAAAACCTGCATCCTCACAGAATTCTTTCCGGTGCTTTTAGAAAGACTTTCATAAATTCTGTGCTACTAGTCAACGTTTTGTTCTTCCTCAGGATGTCAGCACTGTTTTGAGTGGCTGCGCCTCTCTTTTGTAAACTTGGAGTTCTCTGTAAATAAACTTATCTCCCAGCATTTTGAGGGTGAAGAGAGTGCAGATTCCAAGCCCAGATGCTGCTATATTTTTGGTGATGAGGAAGGTGGACAAAAAAATGAAGTTTTAAAAGTTGTAAAAGTGTAATTTTTAAGAAATTTTTTGACATTTGATGCAGCAGGGAGATTCTGTCAAATGTAAATGTAACTCATTTAATTCCTAAGTGCTACCACCAGAATATGTTAATTATGTCTAATGCTTTTGTCCTTGTTATTTGATTGCATTAGATTACATGCTTGATATAGGTAAACATCAGTTTATATTTGTGACTAGAAATAATTGTAGTGTTTCATAAATTAATGTCTTGAGGCTCCTGTGATTTATGTTACTTGTGAGGGCTGTGGTTAAGAAATAAAGCAGCTATGGAAAAAAGTCTGTTTCCAGACTCTCTTGCAGGATTGACTTGGATTCAATTGAAGGAGTTGCATTAAAAACAGAGAGGAGAGTGACTTACGTAGACTGTTCCTGTTTGCCATTGCAAATTAAGTTTTCATATGCATTGATTGATTTTATGTATTTAGTAGATTATTTTAGTTCTCAAGGGTTTACTTTAATCAGGCTCTTGACGTTACTAAATTTTGAAAATAACTGAGTTGTTAATCCAAGAGCTACATTTAAAAAGCTACATTTGTAAAGTCAATAGTCTGTTACCTGCAAAAACCTTTCTGTCTTCCTAGGCTGTAACTGCTTGATGCATTCCTTTGCCTGTGCACATTGTTATCTCCACTTTTCCTCTTTTCATGTTTCAGGCTCAGTGGGCAGGTCACTGGGCTGTGTATAATGTCAGCTTTGGGTAGTGGGTTAACACTGCCCTGGTGTTCCCACCCTAGAAGGGGGTGACCTGCTTTACAAGTGCTTTGAGAACTCCATAAAATGTGACAGCAAACAATTGTTTGGTTGAGGGTTTTTTGGTTGTTATTTTGTGGTTTTGTTTATTATAGCAGCATGATCAGCATGTGAGATTATTCTTTTTGAATTTAAAGAAAATAAGTTTAATTATGCTGTTATCTTTATTTTTAGAAAAGCAAAAATAAAAGAGAGTGTGTTATTGTTACAGTGATAAATGTGTCAGCAGTTAAAATTTCCTGTTACGGCTTTTAGCCAGATGTCTCCCAGTAAAAGTAGAATGATGTATGTAATTTCACAGGTTGCAGTTTGGCAAAGAAGCAGTAGAAACCACACTCCATGTGTTCTAATTTGGGCCCTGATTAGTCTTCTCTCTGCCTATGTCTTATATTTAATCAGAAGAGTGAAATATTCTTTTCCTCACTTGAGTTGTTTTCACTGATTTTCCATTGAATGTGCGTTTGTGAGGGAGATAAAGGGGATGAATTAAAAGGAAATGAATTAAATGTCAAAAGCATTTCTATCTTTTCTGTTCTGGTGCTTGAACTAATTTACCACTCTGTTGTTTTGGAAGTAATTGATTTGTTCAAATGGATTAAGGGATAAAAAATTATTTAGGAGAGTAGTTATGTTTAAAATGCTGTAAATATACAAGAACTCTTGCAGGGTATATGTGACTGTGAACTTAGGGTACGTCATGAAGAAATTGATTTCAGAGCTATCTGAAATTCAAAGATTAAAATTGTTTAATATTTTGTTGAAGAGTTGTCCTGTCAAGGCTTCTGAAAGGTGATACCCAGCTATATAAACTCTTTATAAATAGAATGAGAGCTATGAAGGGGATAAACAGTGGGACTTAATTACCAGGGAAGTGTGCTTTATCTTTTTTGTCATTAATGTTACCTCATGGAGAAATGACATACAAGAGAGCATGTCCATGTTGACACCACAGACACCAGACTGTGTGTTGTCTCATGCCTGACCAGAGTGGTTGTGATCACCCAAGAGCACAGGGATTAGAGGCAAGGAAGGAGGCTGGTGGCATTCCTATTTGAGTTATGTTATGCTGGAATTGTGTTTCTCTTCCATTCTGTCAGATTTCTAATCTGATGATTTTCAGGCTGGCTGAGCTGTGCTGTTTGCTCCCAGCTGGGAAGATTCCTTGGATTTAAATCACACCTCAGGTGTGTGTTGATACTCGGTTGGTTTGAGCATGGTGCTGGTAGCACCAAGGTCACGGGTTCAGTCTCTGTAGGGCCATACTTGTAAGAGCTGGACTCAATGAGATTCTTGTGAGTCCTGAAAACTGTAACCAGCATCATTCAGAAGCTGAAATATTGGATTAAAGTACAGAATAATCAGCTATATTATAATATCAGCTATTAATCCTCTATGTCTTTCCTCCTTCTGGTCTCTGACAACTTTTATGGCCTTCAGAATTTAAATACAATTCTTATAACTCATATTGTTTAAGTTGAAATACATTTTCTACCCACATATCAAAGTACTGCTCAGTTTTTGGCATTGAAATAGCAATTTATAATGGCTGAAAGCCATACTTATACAGGGACAGCCAAGATGCATCTGTGGGATTCTCTGGGACTCAGTCACCGTTTCTCTTCTACAGTCATAGATCTCGTCAATAACAAGGTGGGGGTTGTTGGAATGGCTGAAGATTAGCATCCCCTGCTGTTTTGTAATTATCAGAATCTGGACAGTCATTTATTTGAATGAAATAATGCATACAGTTTGTGCCTCCAAAGAAAAGCATACATAATGTGATTGTAAGAAGAGGTTTTCAGTCTCTCAGTGGGATGTGATAGGGTATGTTTATAAACTTCAAGCTAGCAGTGTCTCTGCAGTGGAATTCCACTGGTATTGAGATAATAATTTGCACAGTCAAATTGCTTTCCTTACAAAAACCCAGGGAATTATGAGACCTAATCCTTTATTAATGTCAACCCATAGGCAGCAAGAAAGCGTAAGATTGCCATTCGAAAAGCCCAGGGGAAAAATCTCGAGGCCATCCGAGAGCTGAATGAGTATCTGGAACAGTGAGTGTCTTACAAGAATACAGATTGTGTTTTGCTATTCAGATAAATCTTTTTAATTAAAGTGGAATTTGCATTTAATTTACGCTTTTGCTTCAGTGCTAGTCATTTACAGAATCTCTTGCACATTCTTTCTTTTTTTCCTTTTTCCCTCTCTTGTATTTCTGTACAGATTTGTTGGTGACCAAGAAGCTTGGCATGAGCTTGCAGAACTTTACATCAATGAACATGAGTAAGTTGTTTGCTAAGTCTGCATAAAAAATGTTAATTTGAAACCCCCTCTGTGTAAGTCAAAAACCTCAGTGATTTTTTTTAAGGACTAGTGTTACAAAGTACGCTGTCTCATTTCCAATATACTAGGCCTCAACTGGAAATAATTATTGAGCTTATTTGGCTACCAAATACTTTTAGAAGGCATTTGCTTTTCAAACAAAAAGAGTTTACTTAACTACCTGTATGTTTCAGTAGTTTTTAAAAATCTGATGTTTAAAAGATCTGATGTTTAAAAGGTTTGAGTGCAGCAGAGAATAGCCCTTACTTCCTATCATTTTTCATTCAAGTTACGTATTTTACTTGTTAGAGATGTTAAATTCTTTACTTCTAAATTCAGTTGATCACAGCAACTGATATTCCAATTTTCTTTTAGCCTACCTCTCCCAGAACTTTTAATAACCTTTAAGAAAACCCCACAAAGCAAAACATGGATCCAGAGTTGGAGGCATCTGGTCGCCTGGGTACAAAACTCACTGCGATCAAGAATGCTGAACGTTGTAGTAACTTGCTTATTGGATATTTAATGTTTTTGTTAGCTTTTTTTATTGCTGTAGTGACAGGAGGAAATCCCAGTGTGAGAGGATTAGCTCCAAAGCCTTAGTGCAAGTTTTCTAATATCACAGCATTAATTCAAACCTCCACCAAAAGGCGTATCTTTTTTTTCCCCTCTTTCTTTGGTTCTTGAGCCCAGCCTGAATTATATCACATTGTTTCCTTCTTTCCTTTTCAGAGGGTGGTAAAAGAATCAAATTGTCAAGGAAGAAATAGCTATTCTCACTGTGAGGAAAAAATTGTTCCCCAGTCACCTCTCTTTGCACCCCATTCTCAAAGAAAGTAGTTATTAAACTCTTTTAAATGATGACTTCAGGAATAAACTAGAATTTTGATACCCAGACTTCCATTTGTTTGGAGAAATCTACCAGCCACTTTTCCAAGAAAATAGCTACTAAAAAAAAAATTGGCTGGAAAGATATTTAAGCTTGTCAGAACTGTCAGTACGAAAGTGAATGATAGAGTGGTTCTAACATACGTATTCCATTATTGGGCTGGGGGTTTTTTGCTACAATCTTTACAATGAAATAGTGCAATAAAACTCGAGAAAGAAATTGCTTTTGCTTGTGTTTGTTTTGGTTTGTAATTCCAATGAAAAGCAATACGTAGAACTTGAGTTCATGGAAAGATTTCATTGTCCTCACTATACTTCCATAAGCATCATTATTGCTATTTCGATAATAGGAAAAAATTGGGCTCTTGGCTAAAAGCAACTAAAATTAAGTTTTAAAAAAGAAGGCAATTCATCAGCTTATATGTTTTATCAGGGTCACAAGTCAGAGGGCTTGTGAAATCACCATGCTCTCATTTTTGTTCATGAGCACACGTAGACATACAAGGTTTACACGGTCCTCAGTTCTGCCCTGTTCTGCAATGAGGACTCTGGCTTCTGGTTTTGGAGAACGAGGTGGCTGCCCTTTTGTCTCCAGATGAATAAATGATATAGATACATGACTGTCATAACGTGCACTGGAGAAAACCACAACGTATTTATTTTAGGATACAAGATTTTAAAGATAATATGGTTTAATAAGGTCTCATAATTGCTAAATTGCTTTTACTGCGATATTAAATATCTACCCACACTGTCATTATAAACGTTGTATCTCTGAATTTTCGAATCCTATTACATAAACTGTGCAATAGTGCTATCACATATCTCTAGACGATGCAAATTCTGCAGACAATTGTATTATTTGAAAGATTACGAAGCTAAGATTCTTCTCAATAAACCTGCATTTTGAGCTTGACTTCTTAATTCTTTCTGAAAGCTTTCACTAAAAATCTCAAGGACTGGCCTTTTCAAATGATAAGGATTTGCCCATTTGGAGAAGTCTGATGCTATTTTCATACACAGATTTGAACTGTTTGAATTTTAGAACTGTTCTTAATATGTTGGGGTTTTTTATCTCAGTTCTGTGGTTGACTGTTGGCAGGTAAAGTTAATCGACAGTGTAAATGCTGTGATCAGTAGCCGTGTTTATGAATCCTCAGGTAGTTGAATTTTCTCAGGGAAAAAAAAAGAGAATTATTTTGTAGTCTCAGTTCAGTGTCTTACAGTACCTAGTACCTGTTTCTATTCGTGACTCCTGCTGATAAGAAATGGCACTTATTAATAGGAGATTAGAATATTAAATGCTTTTCATGAGCTGTTCCATTTATGCCTACACCATTAGATTTTGTGTATTTTTCCCTGTCTATGATGTAAAAATAGTAACTTGGTTCTAAACAACATTTTAAAATGAAGCATTTTTATTAATTGTGAATAATGTGATTTTATGGGGGGAAAAGTGAGACTTGTATTGTGCTGTAAAAAAACTGAAGCAAAGAGCTGTGTACTTGTGTTTCATTTTATCATTGTTTTTTGTATTCCTCAGCTATGCAAAGGCAGCCTTCTGCTTAGAGGAGCTTATGATGACTAATCCACACAACCACTTATATTGTCAACAATATGCTGAAGTAGGTATTTTAGAAAAATCAGTTGTGTTTGATTACAGTTTCTGTTTTTATGTTACAGAAGTGGTGAAAATGGTTTCTTTAATTTTTCCCTAGGAGATTTAAAAGAGTTCACAGAGAATGCCAACAACTCATAGAACTGAACATGTTCTGAAAACTGTGTTTTCATACTCAGTGACTCAGTCACAGTGTGACTAAGCTAAATATAAGAGGGGAGGAATTATTGAAGATAAAGGCTAATTTTAAATTAACTCTTCTTGTTGAAGTTTTTATGCACTTTTCAAATTAAGTGCATGAGAAGTTAAACTTTTCTACAGCAATGCTGCCTAGGAGGTTATGATATATTGCCTGTTACTGTGGGCTCAGATCTTGGAATCCACATACTAAATTCTGCCTGAAGGAGCACTGGTGGAAGAGAGGTCAAAACTAGAGGTAAAGTTAGAAGTTTTAGCTCAAGGTTTTAGCCATTTGAATTCATCTTTTTTTTCCAGAATGTTTTCTTTCCATAAATTATACTGTTAACTGCTTAGAATGGGTTTAATTTGTTCAGTTAACATGGGTAAAATTGGGTTGACATTAAAACTTGAAAGCCTAAGTAGCTTTCTCATAGAAAGACTTTGAAGCGTATCTTCTAGTATTTATCCTTCTTTTTGTTGATCTAATATCTGGAAAAACGAATAGAAAAACAATGGAGTAATCCTCTAAACTTTGTGTGCTATTTTGAGTACATAATGAAAGGCATTGTGTTGTCTTGTGAACTGTTTTCATGCATGCTGTGGGAACATAATGTCTGTATGGATTTGTAATAATCAGAATTTAGATTTAAAGTTTGTGCTACTTTTTATAAGAGACAATCCCAAGGTTTCAAGTATTTATAGGGGAAAAACAACCACTTTTTAATCTTGTAGCAATAAATTAATGAAATTAATGCTGGGGTTTTTTTCGCCTATAGTTAAATATTTTTTAATGTATATGTTGCGAAGAACTTGGATTTCTCCCAGGCCAGTATTTGGCCTTTGATAGGACTCACCTGATTTGAAATGTCATGTGGAACAAACTTGGAGTGAATTTTTGTAACATGATTGCTTCAGAGTGAATGCCTGAGGTATGAATGACATGCAAGTTTGAGGAGTTTACCATTTTTACAGGTTAAGTACACTCAGGGGGGGCTTGAAAACCTTGAGCTGTCAAGAAAGTATTTTGCACAAGCACTGAAGCTTAACAACAGAAATATGAGAGCTCTATTTGGACTTTACATGGTAAGCATGATTATGTATTTTCCATGTTATCATTCTGAATATGTTTATGCATAGATATTGTCCTTTGCCATTTGCTGTTTTGTTTTTTCCCCCTGATTTTTAACTTAATAGCTCAGATTATTAACACTGTTTTAAAATATGGAGTATTTTACATACATTTGGAGTATGGATAATTTTGTGCTAGTAACTACTCCTTACTGAAGTGCTCTTAACCTTTAAGTCTTGCCTGTATTTTCAAAAGAATTATCATTATTGGCACAGAAAAGTGTCTTCTTGAAAAAAGACATGTATCCTCTCTAGAATAGGATGAATTGCTTAAAAACACCAGCACAGTAGCAGTGATTCCTTTCATAGTGGATTTATTTATACAAGTAAAAAACTTTCTTTGGTTCTTGAGTAATATTTTTTATTCTTTCAGGTGAGGGTGAGCATCTTTTATGTAGAGTCTTACCTGCTTTTAAAATGTGATTTCTGATGCTACAGGGAAGAGTGTTGTGTTTTTAATGGCAGTTTGGACATACAAGTGATGTATTTTATATTGTCTCTGGTAAAAAATTGAATGCGGAAAACTAATTCCTCTCACTTTAGGAGAAGCAAACTGGATAACTCTCACTTTAGGAGAAGCAAATTGGATTAGCTGATCTTGTCCAGATTTGGTTCTTAACTCAGTACAGAACTGAACTGAAGTCTAATGTAGCTTTAAATAGAGCAAACAATAGTTTAAAAAGTCTAGCTAATTCTTACCTGGATGCTGTTTGCTGGTAACTTAAATTTTTTTTGGTCCTTTTCCACTGTCACTGTGTGTGGGGCTTGGACTGTAAGGATGCTCAATGTTCTCAGCTTATTTTATGCACATAAATTTTATAATTACTCTAGGTTTTGTTTTTATTTTATTGTATTCCTAGTCTGCCAGTCATATTGCATCCAATCCAAAAGCAAGTGCAAAAATGAAAAAAGATAATATGAAATATGCCAGCTGGGCAGCAAACCAAATAAACAGAGCATACCAGGTTAGTACTTCATTGCTTTATGATACTCTTAACATGCTCTATAGTTCTTCTCTGCACTTTTATCAGCTGCTGTTCAAGAGGTTAAATGTTACATGTAAATCAGCATAATCTGCTTGGATTTTTTACATTCTGCTTCTGCTTGATTTCCTGGAAAACTTAATTGATAAGTGGTTGATATTTTACAGTTGCTAATTACTGTCATTTACTTGATAGCTTTAAACAGATTTTTTTCTACTAACATTAACTGAATGTACATTACTGTAACTGACCTTCAAGACTTGTTTCTACAGGTATTTTGGTAAAACTTGGTATGTCTTAATTCTTAGAGTGACTTTGTTATCCGCTTCTATTTTACTAGAAAACAAATGAAAATTCTAGAAGTTTTGTTTTCCTTGAGGTTACTCTAACCTTTCAAAATCATATTTAATTGCCTTAATATTTATGGATGAAGTTGGTTTTGTGTAGATTTCTAGAAAAATGCTCATTGAGTTGTTAAAACGTAGACACTGGAGGCCATAATCAAAGTTTGCTGAAGTCATTGAGAGTCTTTTCAAGTTTTTGAAAAGTTATGTGTAGACATTTATATTTCCTATTATATTATAACCCTCTATTTCTTTCTATAATTATGAATGAAAACATGTTTTAGCTCCTAGGCTCTGCTGTCTGTGTATCCCAAATATATTCTGTCTATGTGACTCCCTTACAGCTATTCTTAATGATCTGCCAGTCAAAGTTTATAAATAAGTAATCCTGGACATCAGCATCATACTGTGCAATTCTCCCCACAACTTTTTTGTTGAGCAAAAGTATTGATATTAAATGCAAAGACTTTGTATACATGTAGCACTTCTTTATCCCTGCAATATTTCAGTATTGGAACCCAATATTTAATCTTTTTCTTCTTGCTGGTATTTCACAGTTAATACTACCAAATGGCCTTTTTACAAGCACCATCTATTATGGAATTAAATTAGATTTTCCTTTTACAGACAGTCAATTTTCTTAACACTTATCTGCATTTCAGTTCCTTGCCAAGAGTCCAGCTTCTTGTGGCTGATGTATTTTTGATATATTCCAACATAGAGCTATTTTCCATTTCTCCTAATTGGCCCTGTAGCTTCTGACTGTACAGTGAAGAGCATTGTATCCCTGGGGACATAATGAAGCATTTTATATGTATGTGCCTAAAGTTTGTTTCTCTTCTGCTCTTTAAATTGCTCTGCTTTTCGTTAATAAACTATTCACCTGCTCATGATGGTAAGGTGTGTATGAATTAACTGCTTTGTCTGATGTTTCGTAAATAACTAGAGCTTCTTTTGACTTGAAGCATGCCTGACATTCCTGTAAGCACAATGCAGATGGAAAACTCAAGCATTGCAGGACTAAAACCAAAAAACCCCCAAAAAACAGCGACAACAAAAAACCCCACAAAAACAACACCAACAACAAAACAACCCAAAGAAACAAAAAACCCTAACATAAATTCAACCGAAACAACCAAATGCGTACAAAAAACTGTTAAGGAATGGAATGCACCATGGATTCATAATTAACAGAGCAAAACATGTTTTAAAAGATACGTGAAATTTTAGTGAAAACCAGTATTCCTTGTTTTACATCTTAGTAAAGTGAACTGCTTAGATTAGAGTGGATTTGCACATGTTTTAAATAAATATTGTGACTGGAGTTCAAAGTACTGGTAGAGACTTGTTAACACTTGTGGGAAACAGTCCCTTTCAGGATGCATCAGGGTGGAAATTTAAAACCAGTGCTGGCTGTGGAATGGCCTAGAATACCTGGAAATAAGCATCTCCTGCTTCTAAGTATAATGGATGTTTAATTATGACAGTTTCTAGTTAACTGATTCCCATCCAGATAAGTACACATGTTGGGTTTTTTTCTTTTTTCCTTCTTTTCTCTCCTCATGACTTTCTGTTAACATCATAATGTCTCTATTAAAACATGAATTTTATTGGAAGTGATGTGGTGCTTGGGGCATTTTTAAGTGCAGGGGTTTTAGGGGGGATTGTTGGTTTGTTTGTTTTTTTTTCTTTTAGTTTGAAATTTTTATTATGTTTCTGTGGAGTTCTTTTGGATCCTACATTAAGCATTTTTGGTTGATGCTTAACAGAACAGGCCATGTTAACACAACTACCGTACATACATATGCATATATATAGCCTACTTTAGCTGCTCTTGTTAGCCTTTTGGGATATAAAGTGCAGAACACTGTGTGTGATGAGAATCTTAGGGGGAATTCAGCTCTTGAGAAAATGAAAGTGCTGAAGCTCAAGCTAGGATCTGCCAAATAAATGGGATGAATACCCCCATTCCTCTTCCCAGAAGAACCACAAGAAGCTGTAGTGAGCACAGCTGGGCCGGACATGCCCAGCCCAGCCCTCCTGACCTTGTTACAGCGCTGCAGAAGCGTTTGGCCACTCCAGTCTCTGTGCCAGAGACTCAGAACATCCAGCAGCTACAGCCAGTGGTGTTAGGTGGTGCAGTTAGGTGGTGGCAGTCCCCCTCTGAGTCAGTGTTGATTTGTTGCTCCCTGGGTGAGCTGAGCTCTTAGAAATTGTCACCGTTTGGGCCTGAGGATGAAACCTTGGACACTTGTGCCAGGGAAAGCCCTTACAGTGTTCCTGCCTTAGTGGGGGGGTATGTCTAGACAGGTTTTAAGCTGAATATTTATATGCTCTCTATAAATCCTCCCCACTTCCCATATATTATCCACCTGTGAAGTGCAGTAAGAGCTTTAAAAAGCTTGTTGGGTTTGACATTGACTTGTTTTATTGGTTGGACAATTTTCATACTGCTAAATGAAATTTTTCTGGAAGTCGTATTCCAGAGAGCAAGATGAATTTAGAATCCTGATTTGGATGGCTATACAAATTATATGAATTTGTGACTTTAAAGTCCAAGGTATTAATACAAAAAGTAACTTTTGAGCACTTGTCTTGCAGTGAGATCTTTCCCCACTTCCAGTTTGGATTTGAACTTGAATTACCAGCAGTTTGCTCAGTAATTTTGGAAAATTGCCTTTATTTTTTTAAATGACTGGCTATAGTTGCTTTTTGATTATTTATTTTTTATTTATTTTACATGCAATTTACTTGAAATATTTTTGCTGGTCCCCTTCTTTCAATTTATCCTGTCATTCAAGCACTTGATTTTTTCTTTTCCTGTGCATTCCGCTATGAAATTAGAGGAACTTCTTAGTTTACTGTCATTTAAAGAAAGCAGTGTTTGAGTGTAGGAAAAAAGCCTGATTTCACCAATGTTGGTTAGACTCTGCATCACTGTCTTCACAGGAAAACATGGTGATAAAGAATAGTTAAAAAAATTTGTGAAATGCACAGATATTTGACACTCTAGCTAGTTAATATACTTATTTGGATGTTAAATATGTAACCATCTATGCTGATTTGTACTTCTCATCTCTGTCTAATCTAGGAGAAATGTAAACCTCTTCAGGAAGACAGAAAGGTTTTGTAGCTAGGACTGCTGTACGGAGCTGGAATTCCTGGCTGCTAACACATCCTCTGAAAAAAAGAAAGTCGTTATGCTCCAGGCTTCTTAAATTTAATGGACTGGATGGAAAAAAGACCCAAATAAAATTTAATTTTCATCTTTTATTTCAGAAGTTAGTGAAATACTCCTTATTCAAAGAATTAGCTTTAAGTTTAGCATTATTATAAGCTTACTTTTGCCTTATGACTGGGAAACTGGATCATTCCATATGTGCAGACCCTGAGAAGATCTTCTGTCTGTTCTGACTGAGGACATGAGTCACAGTTACTTTAACACTGAAACAAACTAAGGCTACCTGGTGCTCTTCAATTAGGTAATTGGTTTAGCATGTCCTGTGGTAGAAGCGTTTCAGCAGAGGCAGGCGACTTTGATTAATGCTCACAAAAATCTTTAATGTGATCCTACTCATAGTAATTTTCCAGATACATGCTTCTTGGGTACATGTCTAAACTCTTCTGTGTTAGCAATCTACATGTTATTTATGGCTGGAGAGAGGTGATTTTGTTACTAACCATTTGGGAAACAGAAAATTAAGTCATGATTTAAGAAATGGATTCCAGCTCAATCAGTCAAATTGCTGTGTAATGGCTGAATAGACAAAATAATTGTTTGTCAGGGCAAATTTGAAGTGATTACATTTCCAAGTGTGCTTCTGGCTGTTATGATGTAGGGTTTGGTTTTATTTGTTCAGTTTAAACTACATGTCAGTATCATGAAAGCAACCACTCTTGAAATTAGCAAGTAGCATTTTTTTAAACTAATGTCGTATGTCAGTTTTGCTTCTAGTGTCCATGATGAGAATAAGTAAAATTTTTTCTTATTTTGAAGCTTTTCTCTGTGTGCTTTCTGTGTCTTGCCAAGTGTGCTTTTTGACATTTGGGCTTCTGTGCTTTTTATTGAAATTTCTGAATGCTTTGAGTTTGAAACAATTTTTCACTTGAAACTTTTGACTTGTGTTTTTTAAACTTGCTTGTTTTTGTGAAAAGATTTGGAATTTCCAAGTGTCTGTTTAATGTGAACAAAGAGAGGATATTTTATTCAATCAGATATAAGCAAAAGTTACTGCTTTCACCTTGGAGTGTGTTAAGAAATCTAGGATTTTCCTCTGAAGTTAACTATTGCATGTCACTTTGGAAACTGCACAAACTGAAGAATGGGTTTATATATACTACTAGAATCAAAATCTGGTACACCAGTTAATCACCTGGAAATATAAAACATGAAAATACTGTGTTCCCAGTACATCTCTAAGCTGTAAAGTGTTGTCACAGTAACAAAATTTCTCCTAACTGTTTGATTTGAAATAGCTTATTGTTTACTGTGCCAAAAGTATTTTTTTAAAAAATTCAGTGCTGATTGGGAATTGCCATGCTAGATTGTAGCTTAGGGGTCAAAAGCAGGTCAACAGGTCCTGCAGCTTGTTGCTGGTGTGATATTACCTGAGTTTGATGACTTAATCTTTCTTAACAGGTCATGAAGAGTTTGCTAAATTAAGTTAATTATAAGAGAGAAGAGACACATTATAAATCAAGGACTAACTATGCGATACACCAGTGGTATTTGAAATAAAATACTTCAAATTGAAAATTTATTGAGTGTTTAGATGTTAACATTGAAGTAGAGGATAGGCTGTTTTACTAAACGCAAGTTTTAGTTACTGTTTCTGTGTTTTCTTTACCACCCCTCCCAACCTGAAATGCAAAGCTTTTTAGTGCAGGTGTATTAAAAATGGTTAGGAGTTTCATTTGACTAAAGACTGACCTGGTCAATGAATCCCCTCTGTTAGATATGGCTTACGAGTGATGGCAATTGTCAGTATTATTAGAAAAACCCTTTTGAGTTCAATGTGGGGTGTTCAACATTTCCTATCTTTCTACCCCTTCCTTTCTAAAACCATTAGTACTATTTATTAAGCTGTATCTTCCTTTCTTATCAAGACAGACTTTATCTCAAATGTTTACTGAAATTGCTGTTTTAATAGTAGGCTATGATCAAGTACAGTGTCATCCCTCATGGTTACTGAAGGTGATACAGAAGAAGGTTTATATAAGGTGATATATAAGAAGGTGATATAGCTTGTATTCTGGTAAAAATTCTGAGGTTTAGTTTTGTGCTTTTAAGTTTGTAGTAAATAGAGCTAATTGCTGGTATTTGGTGTGTAAAACTGTTATTTTCACAGGATTTAGACATAGAATTTCAGATATATTACAAATAACAGTCCTCTCCTGTTTAGTTTGCAGGTCGCAGTAAGAAAGAAACTAAATACTCTTTGAAGGCAGTGGAAGACATGTTGGAGACCCTGCAAATCACTCAGTCTTAGCTTGGCACAGAGATCTAATATGAAATTTTCCGATACCACACTCAACCTGTAATGACCTGTGGGTTATGTTACTCTAGTGCTGTTAAAAGTTAATTTTGTATTGATTACGTGCTATATAAAATAACATTTTATGAAAAGTAAAATGCCTATTTATTGCTGCTATAAGAAATGTGATGAATACCCACTGAAATGAATAACTTATCCACATAACACAAAGAAATGACGTGCTACACATCAGTCTCCTCAGATTTTTGTATTTGCAGTACCTGCTTCTAAGCCATAATTTGTAGAAATAAACTTGTTAAATGATTTAAAAAAATACAGTGACTTAAATTTATATATGTAGATTAATAACATATGCTAAATATTTTTCTTATTTACATATTTAAGAGTAAATACATGCTACAGATGTACACTTTCTGGAAAATACATCAAGGAGTGATTATGAGTACACTTTATTAGAGATTAAAGTTTGTTAAGGGTTTTCTTAATGAGTTGGTAGCTAGTACTGTAAAAAGGGAGAAAACTTACTCATGGACTTCACTTCAGAGGTGCTGTTCTACTGGCTTAAGGGCAAAGACATTCTTCTCTCTGGCTTTGTGGGTAAATGCTTCCATGTTCACATAATTCTCCAATCTGTGTATGCATGTTTCCTTTTTTTTTCTTCCTTCTCTGTGTCCTTTCTTGTACGTGTGTTCCACATGATGAATTTCAGCTGGGACTCTGTGCTGGTCTCTACTGTTCTGTGTCCCTGACATGGGCACCCCTTTGCTGTGGTACTTTGGCTTCTCCACATGGAGCAAGGGCTACTGCACTGAAAGGGTGGCATGAGAGCTTGTTCAGCTGCCTTGCACTCACTGAGGGGTGGTGTTTGTTGCACTGTCAGCATGAAACATCTAGCACACTGTAAGACTGTGTTCTCTTTGTCTTTAGGCACTTGTTTATTTACTCAGATAATTAGTCAAACACCCTAATTCAAGCATTTGTACCTCTGATCATTCTGGATGTTGTTCAGACGTGCACTGTGGCAATTCAGTTGCACAGCTATCATTTCAGTTGCTACAGCTTCAGTAAGGTTGCATAGCAGCATCAACGTACCCTTGGCAAATTCTAATACCAGTATTGCAATGTTGTTTTCATGGCTGTTACAACTGTCCAAGATGATTAGACTTTCAGATTTTATACTGCCTAATCTATATAGATGGATAGGTTAAAGGCTGTGTATTGAAATGTCTTTATTATGATCCTGGACTTGATGTAATACAGCACAGCTGAGTTCCTTCTTAAAAACAAACCACCAACAAAAACTTCCTTCAAAGCTTGAAAATTTGTATAAGTGAGCTGTTTTTTGCATGAGACTGGGCCATCAAGAAATGTGTAGAATCGAACTCTTATCTGTGAAATAGGTTGGAGTGTGACAGAATGGATGCCATGCCATGAGAATTAATTGTATGTGAAATCATAAAATAACTTAATTCACTGTTGAAATACAAAACTGCAAATACTGCATAGTGTTATATTAAATCATCTGATTCTAACTTAGGGAAATAGTACACATCCTTTTATAATAATAATTCACAAACTCAGAACAGTACATGTGGTTAGATTATATATGCTTTGGGTGGAAAACATCGTAGTTGAAACATATCATAGTTGGTCCTGTGTATTTCTGTTGTGGTCTTTGATTGTATGAGTGTGCCATCTAGAGTTTTAAGCCCTCATTGGTATTTTTTTCGGTTGTGCCTACATCTCGTGTAACTTGGTTGCGTTTTAAAATTAAAAACGGTGGGAAGTTGTACTGAAGGTTAAAGTTACTTAGTGCGTAACATTTTACCTCCAAGGTATTAAAAACCAGCAGTGCAGTATTTTTGTGTAGCAGGCATCTCCTGCTCAAATATACTGTATGTAAAGCTTTGTTCAGAGAGAGGCAGCTTTTAATATAGACCTGTTGGGTATTTAGTATATCAGTTTCTCTGTAAGGAAATTTATTACGTTTCTTGTTTCCAGTTATTTGATGACAATTTTATGTCATTTGGCTGCTTAGCACCCTCTCATTTTCATTACTGTTTAGCGTCTCTTTGAAATCACTATTTAGCACTCCAATTCATGCTTGTATTTTGGCAAAATTACCACATGGTAGAGCTTACAACTCAACCTTGCGAATATTTCTGACAAATTTGTGTTTACTTCAAAGGTTAAATAAATCACTCCTATGAAAATGCATGGGCAGTCTCCGACAGAACTACTGAACTGCAGCAGTGGAAATCGAGAATATTTTTCATATTCAAATTTAAAAATAAAGTTTAAAAATCTTCTGCAGGGGAAGTTACTGCTTGAAATGCCCTACACTCTCAGCAAGGAAGTGCTTGCTGAGAAGAGAAGCTGTTATATAATATGATCTTTGTAAAAGTAATTTTCCAGTTCTAGTAAATGATTTTGTAATGGTATGGATGCTGTGTTGCATTAAAGAATAGATTTTCAGAGAATGGGTTACTTAATTAACAAATGAACTTCATTATGTTCTGTATTGTGCTCTGACAGTGACAAATGCTGCACAGAAATATTATCAAGCATTCGGTCTCCTCTTTCCAAAATAAAAGAGCATGTTTTCATATTGTTTCAGTTGACAGCAAAAGCTTGGGACCTTTGCAATGCCAGGCTGTGTAGCAGTGACTGTGTCTTTATTTTCTCAACCATACTTTGGCAATGGGCTTGACAGGGAGAGCTCAGTGTTAGCTGATGAGGTAAAAGTCATTGAAGAGCCACCAAAACCTCCAGTTTTGCCTTTGTGATACAAGTTATTGGTGACTTCTTCAAAACCTTTTGTCCAAATGTTATACAATTCCTATTATGTAGCTGCAAAAAGCACATCTTGTTTAGAAAATATCCCTAAATCTCTTCAGTTCAGTGCCCAGAATATCTTGCAGTTGCTATTGGAAACTCTGTTATTAGTCAACGGAGGACTTCCTCTTGGCAGTGCTGTATTTGTAATGGCATCCATGTTTGCTAGTCACTGCATTTACAGTGGAACTTGTATTTCAGCCAGCTTTAGAAGGGAGGGGAAAAGGAAAGCAAATTAAACTTGACTTACTGGCATGAATTTGTTAGTTTCTTGTTACTTGCACTCTCATCTTCCAAGAACACCAACTGTAGCTGCAGTCAGGTTTGCAATAATAATTCTTGTAATTTAAGAGCTTCTATATATTCGGCTCTAAACTCAAAACCCTGTTATAATCTAAACCAGAGAGATTCCAGCGAAGCAGTGCTATGTGATGTGCATCCCTGTGCAGGAAAGGACTGCACCCACCCTCCTTCAAGTTGGTATCAGAGTAGAGGAGCATTAGCACAGTTTTTGACTGTGGTTTTGTCTATAAAATTAATGCAGCTTAGTATTTCTCAAAATATTGCTTAGTACTTGTTCAGTGTATGAATAGAATGTTAGGACTATTGCTTAACTACAGCAAGTAATCTCCTGTACTGCTGTCTACAGTAGTACAACAGACTACTTGAGTCTACCCAGAGACTAGTTACCAGGAATAAATGGGTCATTAATCTGCCTCTTAAAAATAAACTGAAAGAAAAACCCCAAACAACAAAACCAACCCTTCCCCCCAAAAAACACACACAAAAAAACCCCAAACCCCCATCAAAACAACAACAAATACCCAACCAACCAAAACAAAAACAACAAAAAAAAAAACCCCAACAAACAAAAACCTAAAAAAAAACACCAAAAAAAAGAAAAAAAAAAAAGAAAAAATCAAAGACAAAAAGAAATCAATCCCACCAACATCACCTGGTAAAGTTGTTTTTCAGCTGCTGGCTGTGAAATGAAAAACCTTTATCAGTGCATTTCACGAGTGAATTTATTTTGCCCCGTGACGAGGAAGTTCCCTGTACAAAGCAGTGCAATCCTGTCAGTGCTTATCAGGAAGGAAAAAAGGCTGGAGAAGCACACAGGCCTGTTCAACCCAATGCCGTAGCAGGGTTTCCACTGGCAGAGAACATGCCGTTCATCTGCACTCAGGATCCCAGAGCTGAGCAGTCAGGGTGAAAAGGACTAAATAAGCCTGGCCTGGGACAGCCCAGAGCCGGCGAGCTTGTGCTCAGGGCCATGTGCTCACAGACCCAGCACAGCACTTGAGCTCTGCCCAGCTGCCCTAGGGCTGTGCTTTCCCCTGAGTTCCTGAGTCTCCCCACAGGAACTTGCCCCTACTATGGATTGTTCTGTCCTGTGCTTTACTTTTCTCCCATTGGCGTCTCCACAGCTGGAGAATCTTGCAGAAGATCTGGTTTTGCTTTGGGACTGGTGTAGAGGTGAGGGTACAGATGGATCGGTTTGCTGGAGTGATCCTGCCTCTGTGGAGGTTTTGCACAGCATTGGCTTCAGTGCCCTGAGTGACCAGTGCACACCTAAAGGTCAGTGTGTAAGCCTTTGCCTTGGGCTGAGTCTTCTCAAGTCCTTCGTGGGTGCTTGACAGAGAGTGAGTTTGGATGCGATCCGTGCTGAATGACCTGGAAGTGGAAAGATCTGCTATGGTGATGTGGTGACTGCAGTTTGGGTCCTACAGTCACTGGGCCTCTTTGTGCATGTGTGTGAAACAGCATGGGGTGAAACCCTTCAGGAAAATAGTTCCAGATGGGAGGCTCTTTCTTTATCCAAGTCAAAGGAATGGCTGGAAGGAGGATGAGCCACATTTTCAGCCTGAGTGAGTCAGCAGAGGTCCACTAGCTTTCTGCCCTGTAGAAGGTGACAACATCTGCTGCACTTTTGCATTGCCAAAGTAATGATAGGTGCTAGGCTGTGTTTAAAATAAAAAATTGTGCAAAAATGTTTTTCTCATCATCCCTGTGTATTTTAACTGCTTTCAATGTGAACTTGATGTTATGGTTCCTCATGACATTTGGATGGTATGTAGGCATCTACCTCAAGGCGGTGGAGAAAGACGCGTTTACAGGGACTGCTCACATGGGAAGTTCTGGTGGGCTTCCATCATGGCAGGCCACAACCTCTTTGCACTTCTTGTCTCATAGATGGGGCTTGCTTAAATAACATTCCTCTTAGGATCCAGGCTAATTTTCCCTGGAGAAGGAAGGATCTTTTCCCAAATTTATACTTTTTTTTTCTGTAGAGAGCTTTTAGGTTTTGGACAAGATGTTTGGAAGTGAAACTTTACACGAGGCAGATGTAATCCTCCCAGGAAGAGACTGCAAAAATCAACAGTGAAGCAGTTTCAAGAAAGTGAACAGCAAGTAAAATTAACCGTTGCCTCTGTTTATTTAAGTAATTGAGCTTGACACCATGGTGTGTCTGACAAGTTGGTTTGTGTTTTTTATTCCATTAAATACAGATACTACACTCATAGCTGTCACTGCCCATCTGAGAATGTTTGTTTCAGTTTAAACACTGAAAACAGTGTAAATGGGGATAGATCACGAGGTGGGCAGCAGTATAAGAAAACTACCTAGTAGAACTGTATCTCTTTCCCTGGATAGCTGTTGCAGTTTATTCTGTTTAAGTTAGAATCAAGAATGAAAACAATAAAAAATGATTAATAGATCTACTAAAAGTTGATAGCTGCTGTCTGTTCAATTCTGAAATCAGTGTTTCTCTTTTTTAAATTAAATGATTATTCTATTGGCTGCTTAACCATTATTAGCAGGCTATATTGTAAGTTGGAAATATGCTTGAAAGATTCAAAGAGAGGATGAAAACTCTGATAAATCTATAAACACCCTGGCATTTATGCAATTGAGATAAATTGTATATAAAATGAACACAGAATTTCTGTTTTAAACATATCGATACCATTTAGTGCCTTGTAACAGTATTGTAATTGTACTCATGCCAAGCTTTTTGATCAAAATTTCCCAGAAATGTGATGTAGATATGGAGCCAAAAGTTCTAATAAGCTTTTAAGTAAAATTTGATTTAGTTAAGTGTAGGCACCACCTAGAGTTAGAAAGCAGCCTTTGCTAATACAGATAATTTGTTCCTCTTGGGAAGCTTCCATATTCAGGTAATTCTGAGCCCGACAGCCATGTGAAAGAAACAGCTACAACTATTAGAGTAGTTTCAAAGAACATCAAGGCTTTCCCACATACAAACCATCTTCTCAGTAGAGATGTAGATGTGGTCATTTGAGAGCATCTTTGAGAGCAAATCAGTAGACGATACCATCATTGGAATTGGATAGAGAAGCCTAGTAAGAGACTTACATCTGATTTTCTTTAGATGCTTTTTTTAGTGTGAAGTTGGCTGAAGAAAAAGGAAGTTTGGTGTTTCAGCTAACTACATAACAGTGAATTTTGGGGGTATGAGCCTGACAGGCTGGTGGGTGGCTGGGTCAGTGTAAGGAGCAGTATCTTAGGTTGGTTTTGGGTTGGTAATACCTGGGCCTTCTGTGCCAAGGCAGTAGGGCCTGGTACCCTGCTCTAAAATCTGTGTTGAGGATGAGAACAGACTTTCTTGTGTCTTTTCAATGCCCAACCATGGTATTCAGTGAATGCCCGTATAGCATGAACAATGCTTTGAAAAAAAATTCCAGTGATTTCCCAGTTCAGAGGAGATCAGTGATCCAATTTATTCCTTCCAGCTTGAGGCAGCATACATACAAACATTTTGTTCAAAATGAGATCCTGGCCCCTATTCCTGGATTCCTATTTAGACAACAAAATTAGGGATGGAATTCTCCAAGTTATCACCTTCCAGTTGGCCTTGCTGGCACTTTCTTGATTCCAAATTTTTTTTAAAAAACAGACCACATATTTAAGTGCTTAAGTGCTTAGACGTGGATTTTATTCTTAAATTTAGGCACCATTTTTTTAAAATTTTATTTTGTATCCTTCATTTGCCAGACTCCTAAGTGGAAGCAGAACAGATAGTTGTCTGAATCACTCTGGCTCTGTGTTTGTAAGCAGTTGAAGAGTAGCTTTTCACAGACAACCATCTGCACCTAAAGTAGAGAAGAAAAGCAATGAAAGTGATTGCTGACTAGTGCAGTAAGATCAGTAATTTTAAACAAAATTAATGCAAAAAAGGCTGCAGATATGGGAAATTGTAGGAGTTAGTGAGGTTAAAGGTCTGCTTGAAATATGGAAGGTATAATAAAGTCTGTGCACTGCTGGGTTCTGGAGAAGCCCCAGTCCTTTGTTTTCATGTCTCCATGTCCATTCCCACAGTCTCTTGCCTGTTGCCTCCCACCAGTTACATCTTTTGTTGTGGTTCTTTGGGGCAGGTTCCTACCCATGTGCTGTGGCCAACTGTGACACATATAAGCATGGAGGGATGACGTCTGGGTGGTTTGTCTGTTGTTTTGTCCCGTTCCCTTTTCAGTGGTGGGTGAGACCTGAGAGTGTGTTCTGTGGCAGTGAACGAGAAATACCAGAAGACTGACATATATTGGTTGTTTTCACATACTTCTGGTAATATCAGGTATATGAGCCAGAGAAATCAAATGTGTCAGATGGATGTCTGTCTGCTGTTGCAACCCCAGTGATCAGGAGAAATCTGTGGGACCAGTGTTTCAGTGCCACCATGGGAGTAGCAGGAAGGCGATCGCAAACACCCTGAATGAAGTCTGAATAGATGGGAAGTTATACTACTGAGGACTGGCTAGCATGCAAGAATTTCATTTTACAAAAAAATTGAGGTTTGACTGCTGCTTTTGTTCCATAACAGAAAAAAAGAAAAACCCAACTGAAACCTTTACACTGCTGAAAATGCCATACCCACAAGGTTTACTCCACACTGGATTACCAGTAACCTAATGACTGAGTCATTTCCCTGTGTGGTAGGAGGTGAGGGTTTATATTGTCTACCTGATTATGAGGGACTTTGAACTTGTGTTTCTTGTATTCCCAGCAAGTGATCTATCCATCATGTGTGGAGTGAAGTCTCTGGCCCAGAGATGGTTGGAAAAAAGGGAAAACTCAGTATGAGACAGCTTCTCTTGGCAGCTTGAAAAGACAAACTTTGCCTTCCTTTCCTGGTGAACTTCATGTATCAGCAAACTACTGAAAGGTTAACTGAGCTTGAATAAAGTAAATTATCTTTCAGACATACAGATGCATCTTCAAATCTTTAAGATTAACTTAGCACAATTCTTGGCTCAGACCTGAAGTGATGTTACTGGTGATGGCAAGGAAGGTGCATGCCATTGCAAAGACATCTTAAAACATAACTTCATTTTTATCACCTGCTTAAGTATGGTGGGTTTTCACTTTTTACATGATTTTAGCAGGGTTATGTAGATAAATTTCCTTATTATACTGATCTTCTATAAAAGACACCTGTAAATGCTGTTCTTTGTTACATTAGTAATGTCTTTTCTCTCAAGTCATTCAGCCTGAGGGGTTATTCCTTTTTCCCCTCCCTAGGTAGTTTAAAATATCTCTGATAAAATCTGTATGCAGAAAATAGGTAACTTCACTGGAAATTATCTTTGATTAGTTATTTTTCCCCCGTGCAGTGGGAGTTACTCAATCTTTTTTAATGACAAAAATCTTGTGGGTAACAGTATAGTTCTGTAAGCAGCTTGAAGCAACCTCCCACTTCCTGAGTTTTGTTACTGACTTGGCTCTGCAACATGGTTCAATTCAGTAATTTAGGGTTTTTCTCCTTCAGATTTCTCAAATGCAAAATACAATGAATGAAATCTTTTGCTCCTCCAAAAAATCACTGCTCATAGGTGTTGCTATGAAATTAATACAGTGTTTATCAGTTTTATCCTGCTAAACTTCATAGATGTTGTATTACTAGTTGGCTGATCAAGCTAAATCTGTCTGGGGAAAGAAGTAATTTCTCACAGGTAACAAGAAATTTATGTCATGTGGGTCATTCCGGTCAGTGGTTCGAGTGACAGGAGAGTGTAGGGTAAATTTGGCAGAATTCATGTACATTTTATACCAGCTCCAGATGTTTTAAGCATTGTATGCATTCATTTTTAAAAATGGTCTTTTAATAGTTGAGGTGGTTATTAGTTTTTCTGCTCAAACCGAACTTCAATATGAGTAGTTGAGGGATATAAGTTAGCATGTCTTACTAACCTAAAAATTTTATTATTATCCATGGTTTATTTTCCATAAATCAAGAGCTTTTGATCCTGTAGTCTTCATTGACTATATAAAAGATAATCTGCCATTTAGATTAACAAGAGCAATATATTTGAAATATGTTGTATGCAGAATTTTTATATGATCAAGTGCAAAATGATAGATCACACAGTAAAGGGATGTGGAATAAAGTATGAAAAGGTCTTGAAGAAAAAAATGAGAAGTGGTTCTGAATGTTAGTGAGGTCACAGTTAATCCTGAAATTAATTATTCTGCATACTGAGAGTTTGATCAGCTCTGAGTTTTTATTTTGATCTGAATGTGAACTGGATGTTATGAGTTTTAGGTCAAATATTATATTCCATTAAAATACTAATTTATATTTTGTAAATAATTTTTAGATAGTTTTAATTTATAATAGTAGGTTTCTCTATATTGAAGGTGTTGCACTTCCAAATACCTTGTAATGAATGGGACACATGACAAGTCAAGTGTTTAAAGTACATGATAAAATAAGGAACTGATCAAAAATTTTCTCTTATTTTTAAACTATTTTTCCATCACAAGTCTGCAAAGTAAGTGACTGATTTTTTTTTTATTGTCATTAGGCAGCTCTGGTAAAATTTATGTTAAGAGGTTTTGGCCTGTTTATGTGTGCTGAAATTTGGCAAAATTGGTAATGTGATATTCCATCTTTAGCAAGCCTATAGAGCAATAAATAATGACACATGACTGTATGTGAGTGTTGTTAGGTAATTTTTTTGTGGTGTTCATGAAATGCAACAATCTTCCAACCTAAATTCTGCAGCATTAGGCAGCAAGTTGTACTCTGAACTAAACCAGATGCTGATCAGCTCCGTTCCTATTATCGACTTGGGGCAGAGATGGTAACCAGACCTTATTTGCAATGTTCACATTTGGAACAGATTAACAGCAGTTAGGCTGAAATGAGAAACCTCCACTTCACTGAAAAGGTTCAAAACATGTAATGCTGGAAAATCAGGACGTCTGTAGTATGTTAGATAGGAATAAATAAGTTAACTAAGCCGCACTTTCTCCTTCGCAGGATGTGTTGTTTCCAGTTTATGAGTGACTCTTTAAAGGACATGTTTATGAGGTATAGTCAGGCTTAAGTCCTGATAAACCATCTACCTGATGAGGTAAAGTATATCCAAACTTGCTGTGTCTGTTCATTGTGAGAGAGCCCTCCCCAGAGCCAGGCTGTACAGAAGATTTTTGTCTGAGGGACAAATCCCACATGCAT
Source organism: Irena cyanogastra (assembly GCA_013397155.1). NCBI lineage: Eukaryota > Metazoa > Chordata > Aves > Passeriformes > Irenidae > Irena > Irena cyanogastra. The sequence continues at coordinate 126,854 of VWZV01014298.1, forward strand.
TCGTGAAGTGCAGAGGCTCAGGATGCTTTTGACTGCCAGCCTTCTGCTACCTTCAAACCCAGTGGGGAACGTGCCCCAGAGGTCCTGTCAGAGTACATGGAACATGTGGTGGCCCACAATGGCACACTGGGCTGGGATGTTTCTCTGTGCCTGCTTGTGGTATCTCAGAGGATTCACTGGGAGCTGGAGGGATTCAACAGGAGTGTAGCACAGGCCTAAATGCTTTTTAGGCTGAAATTAGGCTAAGCTTCTCCACCTCTCTATGAATATTGTATAGATATTGCTGCAACCATAAGCTTCTACAATGCAGTATTTCTGGTGTTGTGTTACCTTCATCCTCCTTTTCTGTGCTTTTTTATTTGGAATATTGCTTTAGCAAGAATTGAATAGCAAACTTCAATTATTAGGAGAGTATTTCTGTAACAGTCAGTCAGAGATGTTGCTGGGTTCTCATCGTGTCGCCTGCTGCATGGTTTTCCCATGCAAATGAAGGGATCCTGGAAGCATGGGACAAGTGCCTGCCTGATGCTGTTTCCATGTGTGGTGGGTACATGCTGGTGTGTTCCTAGACCCATGCTAGCCAGGATTTTGCTCCTGGCATTCAGTCACAAAAATAAAAAAGTTGCCTCCTAGCTTGTGTCCACCCAGCATGGATGTGAGGCAAGTTCAAGTGAATGAGTAGGTTCAGACAGCCTTGAACCTGTGCTGCAGAGGTCTGCTGGTTTTCCCTCCAGTAGTCCACAGCTGGATCACATAGTTCCTGAGTGAATCCACTTGTAGGTCACCCGGGGATGTGGGTGTAGGTAAACTTCCAAAATTTATTATAAAAAGTATGTTTGCCTTTTTCTTGCCCTTCTAGGTATTTGGGCCTTATGAAAATTGATCAAGCTATTATTGAATTACAGGTCAGTGTGAAGCCATCCCTGGCCATGGTGTTACTTAGAAGTTTTCCTGAATTTCAGTTTGTAGCTGGACCTCTTCTGTGCTCCCTGTATTTTAAATCAGAAAGAATAGTTTCTGATGCAGAAGAAAAGCTGAGAGTACTTTGCAAGTAATAGTATTTTCCATGTAAAAGTGAAAAAGTAGTGAAATACTGAGCTGTTAGTATTTAAAAGAATTACTTCTTTGAGATGGTGTATATCTGAGGAACACAAAGGAGGGATTAATTTTCCCCCTCAGGTTAGCAGCTATTGCCAAGGATGCTTGGAGGGAAGTATTTTATATCACTAGCACTGCAGAAACAGGCAGGTGGGTAGCTCTGAAACATGGTGGATGTTGCTATCCCTGCTTAAAGACTCTGATCTGAGGCTGAATTTAGGATATCCACCATAAGCATGCAGTGCAAGGTAGTGAAGCAGGAATAAAATGCCAGCAAATAACTGCAGCTCAGCATGTCAGAACACACTGCTGCACAGCTGTGGTGTTAACATCTGCCACGCTGAAATGGCTGCGAAACATTTCATAAAGTGGAAGCATGGCTTCAAGCAAGGCAGACTTTTGAGAAGAAAGCTTGGAAGTGACACTTGCACAGAAGGTTTTGTGTGCTCATTCTTTCGTATTTTCAGTCCTTCACCTCTCTGCATTTCTTCACCTCTCAGACAGATAGTGGTTCTAAGGGGGCTCTGCTCAGCTGTCATTTCAGCATCCACAGGACTGGTAACCAGGTCTCATTTCTGATAGTAAAGTTTTGCTCATCCTTTACCTTGGTCACTTGAAGTTTTTTGCTAGGCAGTGGCATATTTGCATAGGCAACCTTCTGCTCTGATGACAAAAGCATGCTATTTCTAACTCTTGCACTCTAACTTCTCTCTGCTTTACCTTTGCAATGAGCATTCCTATTGTAAAGAGTTCCTTAGCCCTTTAAGCCCTTTCTAATATAAACCATTGCTTTTAAAGGTCTGTTTTGCCTGTTGTAAGAAATCTGACATATTAGAATTAGTGACAGAATTTTAAATACAGAGGTGATAAAAAATCACCTGTAAAATCTCAGTTGCAGTTTGCATTAGATTTAGATTTAAAATGAGCAAAAATGTAATTGAGGGATAAAAATTGGCAATACTCATAGCCTAGGAATTATGTTTCAGACGTTGGAAGGAAAATGATTTGGCTTATTTTTTTTCCCTTTCAGGAACACTATTATTTTCTTACTTAATGGTTTCAGATGCTGTTAAATGAAAAAAATATTTCTGGAGTAAGTGAATTTTGCAGGTGCTTTGTCCTGGGGTGTCTCTTGGAGTTTTACAGTATGACTCTTTGTGAAAGCAACAGGTCACAAACCTTCATAAAGTGGCTTCCAGCCAGCCAGGAGTGACAGCTGAGGTTGCTGGTGTTGCAGCCACCCTGGCAGAGTGTGACCAACCTGCCCAGCCCAATGTTTCACCATGCTGGGGGGTGGCTGCAGCAGGAGACAGCACTCAGACATCCCTTTGGAGAAAATGTGTTGTATTGCATACAAAGAAGAAGAAAAAGGATTCAGATCTTATAGGCTCAAGAACAAATAATGGCTTGGCATGTTGAACATATATGGCCCAATCTTATTGAAGTATTGACTGGACTTAGTTACCACAACTGGAACTTTGCTGGGCGCCCGGTGGGAGAGGTTTGCTCTTAGCAGGAGCTCCCCGTGGGCACCACCATCTCATATATGTATTATTTATTTATATATAACAATAAATTATTCTTGCTGTCTCAGGCATGCATTTGGGTTAGCCATGAGCTTAATTATAAAGAAAAAGCGTATTTTTTGTGGCAATCCTTAGAGGGAATTCTTGTGTTTTCCTTTCCCTACAACTGAAGAAGTAGAGCCCTCTGTGTGAACCACACTGCCCTACCTCTCCCTCCTCAAGAGCCCAATCCCATGCTGTGCTCACACCTCCAGTCGCAGCAGCAAAGTGGCTGAAACACTGGAATTTGGTGGAGTGAGACCTCATCCATCAAAGACCAGCATTGCTCTTACAGTCACTCCAAAGCAGCCAACAGCCCCATCCTGGCACAGACAAGGCAAATTTGATCAATAGGCATTTCAGCTGTTTCTACTAAAAAACAAACACAATCAACCATGTGGTCATGAGCTCTGAGGCTTCAGCACATTGAACTGGGAGGCGGAAGTTACCTTGGAAATTGAGGTTTAGGCTTTCCCTTACATCCTCATATGTCTTGTAGCCACTCCCAGGAAAAAACAGCTCTCCTTGGAGAATGGTAAAAATGACCTAAATATGTAACTTATTTTAAAGACAGTCTATGATTTTAGATAAACGATTGCTTTCCTGCCTTTTACTTGTTCCACTAAAGATCAATTACATTTATTTCTGCCCAAATCTTCTTTTTTTTCCAACAAAAATTTACATGTCAAATGGTAGAAAAAAGGTTTTGGTGTTTTTGTGCCATTTCATTTTTCTTAAAAAAAATCCCAACTTTTACTCAAACGTGTTAATTCTTTAATTTCTTAGATGCATCTCTTTGCTTCCCTCTACCTTTTTTTAAATGGAGAAACCTTTTTAGGCTTATGCCAGGTCAGATGCTCTTTCCTGCTGACACAGTGTCACTGCAGGAACACCAAGGCGCTGGATGGCTGAGGTGCTCTCTGGAGCACTTTGTACCACAGTAACAGTTCCTGAAGTCATCTGCTTGTTGTCTGTGTTGGTAATGTCCTGAGGCTGGAGCAGGCTCTTAGAAGTGACTTGATTTTGTTTTATTTTCAACTTGTTAAACATGAAAGAGAGGTAGGAGAAATGTTAGTCAAAGGTGAGGGTTTTACAAGTATTTCTCATTCGCTTGATGTAAAATAAATTCTTGACAGCATAACTGGAATGTCTTTGCATGTGTTCCAGGATGGTTGCACCCAGCTCTGAGAAGAGAACAGTGCCTTTCCAAGTAACACACTCTGCCAGCTTTACATGTAGCCTTTAGTCAGAGACGTATGTAATTTCTATTTTACAGCTGTCCAGACACACTTCTGAAAAACCTAAGCCATATACACCAGATGTTACTTAGTCCAGTGTGGTCTACCTTGGACCCATTCCAAACCTGCCTGCATATAATTTTCAAGTCCCAACAGCCCTGCAGTGCTAGAAGATAAAAAATGACCATAACTGTACCCTTTCATATTACTTAGAGCTCAGTTTAATTATCTGAAACACTACCAGATATATAGTCCAATCATGAGAATTCCACCTTAACAATAACTACTACCATATAATTTTTTTTTTAATTTGAGAAAAGTTTTGGGTTGCTAGCTCTGAATTATGCAAAGTTCAAATCAATGATTAATATAATTACCTAAAGAGGGTTTTTTCCCTTAAATTTTAAATAATGAAGTGTGCTTATATGGCCTTATTGAGAGAGGCAGTCCATGAATTTATATTATTTTGTTTTATGTACACATGGGTGGGGTATGTGTGTATGATTTGGACTTGATATTTAAAAATGATGATTTACAGACCTGCTAACCAACAGACAGTGCTGATGAAATCCTCTCAAGAAATAAAGTTTCTCAATTTTTTTTGAGTCAGCCCTGTTCAAGCATTTGCTTATAATCAAATGAATGCTGAAGTGCTTCCCTGAAGATGTCAGTAACCCAAACATGATTTTAAATCAGGGCCTCCAGTGCCTGTAAAGTCTCTTTCAGAGCCCTGGTTCTGACTGTAGCCTGACTCTGAAGGGCTATTTAGGTTTCTAGCCCTCTGTTGTGGGATTTTTGTGCTTTGTAAGCCTCAGCCCTTGCCCTGGAAGCATAAGGATAAGAAATATGAAGTTGTGTGGAGAGTCACACTTTCTTTAGATGCTGGTTTTTAGACAGTATTTTCAATGTATTGATTATTATTTCATATTACAACCATATTTTAATATGAAAAAATTAGAAAGTTTAACAGTTTTCGTTATTTTGTAGTCATTGCTGATTTTCTTAGTATTTTCCTTTATTGGAATTTTCTGCATATATTGACTGTGATAAATTTATCTCATTTGTCTTTGCTGAATTTTTTTATTTGTCTTACACAACTGTTCCTTTAGTTTTGGATCAGGAAAGAGTTCAGAGAAACAAAAAACCAAGAAAAATAGTGAGAATTTGTAAAAAGTGATGACCGATGCTCAAAATATGTGTGAATGGAAACAACAGCCACTTGGTTATGAATTAATTTTGTCAGCACACATGAGCAAGATCCATGTGACAAATTAGAATAAACAAACACATTTGATTTTGATATTAAGTATTAAGCAGGTTCCTTTTATAAAGTAATCAATGTCTTGGCTGTTTTTTCCCTGAATGATCCATTACATTTCAAGTAGTGGTACTGCAGGGGAAAGCAAAATCAGATGAAAGTGGTTAAGGAAGGAAGTAGATATTTCTATCTCATTCTATGAATATCTTCTTTTCTTAAGATTTTTAAATAGAAATAACAACAGTTATAAGAAATACATCCAGCTAATACATTATCTTTTTTAGATTTCATATAACCTACGTTAATTAGACCTTTGATTCACGTTTCTCCTTTTTGATTCATATTATCTTATATTTTGCATTTCTTGTGAACTTTAAATTTTGCAATCTCCTTCATGAGTCTGAATTACAGAGTACTGAAGATTTTTACCTCTTTTTGTCTTGCGCTTTAAGAATACATTAATTTCCCAAACTGCCTTCACATTTGTGGCTACAGCTCCCTGCTCCACTTTCTCAGTGCTCCATTTGAGCTCCTGCTAAAACTGAAAGCTTTGGGAAAAATAAATCTAAGATGTCAGTGACTTAAAGCCCAGTGCTGTAAGTTTAAGATGTTTGCCTAATATCACATCACCGAAATGGAACAGATAAAGATGAAGTGTAAAGTATATGTAACGTGGCTTGCAGTTAAGTGCAGTAATTGGAGAATGCAGGCAGCAGATCTGGGAAGGTGATAAGGTAAGCAAAAGCTTCTTGGGAAAGGTAAACTGTCTGAAGAGCTGACAGTGATATGCACTGACTGGAAGGAACCCAAAATTGTTTTAGCCTTTAAGCATCCAACAGACATTGAAGTAATTGAGTAATCATACATTCTGGGTCCAGTATTCCTGTCACTGATACCCCGTGCCTCTCAGTTATTGGTGTAATTTAAATCTGATAGCCACATAATGGACCAAATTCTCTCCTCTACTTTTCATAAGTTGTCCTATTGGATTCAATATTAAGAATGTTTGCTTAAGTGCAGTGAGCAGGATTTGTGTCATGAGGCTTATTTTGCTTCTCAAAAGTGGTATTCCCTGCAGTATGTACTGTATAGCACCATAGAAGACAAAATACTTCTTCTAGAGGAAAATACCCTGAAGCACCATAGATTAGTTTAAATTCTCGAAAAAGTGTGAGCTTTTCTGTTTCTTCCAGTGTTTAGGCACTTTTTCTTAACGTTTATGCCAAAAATTGTCCCCAGGTCTCCCTTTTGGTGCCAGCGTTTTGAAAGTGTGTCAGATTTTGCACCATAAAAGATCACGCCCGTCCCAATGTATTTCTTGGAATGACAGCTTCTACCTTTCAGAGGTCATCTGGGTCAGAAATTTTCATTAAAAAATATTTGAGTACATGCCACATACCTTGTCTGCTTATTCAATCTTAATATTCAACAAAACATTTCAACATTGCTAAGCAGCCAGATTGGAATAAGCCCATTGGAGCATGGGAACATCTTTTAGTGCTGGTTTTGTATATAGCACCTCATATGCTGAAGCTCAGGGTGCACAGGGTGTACTGTGGTGCAGACAATAAATACTAGTCATCAGGAGAGCTTTAAGGTGGGACCCATGCAATGAGCAGACAGCTTTGCAGAACAAGCTGGCCCTAATTTCTCCGGTAAAATGGGTGATGGGCTTGCAGGTGTCTCCCTAGTACTGATTGATTAATATGCATGACGTGTTATAGGACAGGTTAAAAGGATGTGGTCAACCCCCCAGCCTGCAGTGGGTGGAAACCCAGGCCCACTGCCTAATGCAGAAGCTTGGCTCTTGTAGAATTTTCCCAACTAGGATACATATGCCATGGGGGAACCTTTTCTTGAGATTATGTGAGTTAGTTAATCTTGTGACTTGTTCAGCAGGTTTCTTTTGCAAACTCCCCCTTCTATATGTTTCCTTCCACCCCCTCCACTCTCCCCAGCAAGAGGGTTGCTTTCAGACTGGCTCTAACACAGTAACATTAGTCTGGCAAACTAAATGAGCCTAAACAACTCCTAGTAAACTAACAAGACACAGCGCTGCTGTGAAGTCATACAGTGTAACTGGTAGCACACTTTCTAGCTGGGCCTGGGCTGTGACAACCATCATTTCTCCATGGAAGTATGTCCATGGAAAGGGCATCCCCAACAGTCTGGGGAACAGGGCAGCCAAGGAACTGTTCCAAAAGCCAGAAGAGGTGAGCACCCTCTTGGAGGAGAGAGGGGCAGGGTACAGCTGCATTGACATGAGCTGTGCTGTGCAAAGTCAGAACACACTCTGGCACATCATATGCAATAAAATAAGCAACAGATATGTGTGCATTTGGGGACAAAAAATTGTCCTCTGGTTGTAACCTGATTCTGTTCATTGAGACTGTATTTAGCTGAGATGTCTTGTCCCCTTTATACTATGAAGCAGCCTTCCGGGCTCTGAGTCTCCGCTGTGTCGTCACTTCTGCAGACAGCAGCACCTCACAGCTGTCACCCATCTAACTGGCACATCACCTCCCCACATCTTTCAGAGTTTTCACTCCTGGAAAGAGGACTGTTTTTCAGAGAGAAAGAAGGGTTGAAGATGCCTAGCCTCTCTAAGACATGGCTCGTCCTCTCTAACTGCATGGCCAAAGCTCACCCTGTAGCTTTCACCACCTCATGTCTTGATATCTGCACTTTTTCTAATACGATGAATGCAGCCTTGCTCTTTGCTTCCATGGAGCATATATTGCTGCATGGGTCATCCTTCAGCCTTGTTGCTTTGACCGTGCCACTTCTCTCTGCAATCCTTCCCTGGTCCCTCTTTATCATTTCAAAAATAAGCTCCTTTCTCTCAGTTCATAAAACCTTTCCAAACTTAATCTTCATCCTGCCCATTGTTCAGTAAAAAGGATCAACTCCACCTTCCATTCCCCTGTGAGAGGTTTCCAGCCAGATACTTCCAAGCTCTCTCCCTTGCTGTGCTGCAGCACGGGCAGGGCTCTATCCACGTCCCCATTCCTTACAGCCACATGCACATCTTCGTTTTACCACTGACTATGGAAAACTAGAGGAATGTGAATTGTCACTGACTATCCATACCTCATAGTTATGCTGTCTTGCCAATCTATACCCAGCCATTGCCTTTGGCTTTAGATTTCATTGAAAAAATGAGGTTTGCAAATATGTTTAACTTTGTCAGAACTATACATTTAATAGGACATATGAAGCTCAATTTTTTTTTCTGAATTTGGGTTTAAATTCTTCCAGAGGAGGGTTGGTATATTATTTTAATCAGACAGGTCTAGGAATAGACTGTAAGGTGTTATTGTAGCACAGAGTATTTTTAAAAAATAATAGTACTTGTAAAAATACCTGACCCTACTTCATTCTGTAGGAAATATACCCCATCTTCTGCTGCCTCACAGTGTTTGTATGGTTTTGTATGTACTGTTATACTTCTGTTGGTCTGGAATAGAAGCACTTGACTACTGTTTCTGATCTCAAAATAGGTGTTGATTCCAGCAATTTCCCGAGACATCTTTTTTAAAGTTAAAATCAAAACAGAATCTGGTTCAAGGATATGGCTGAGAGGAAATGGTACATATTTTTTCTTGCTTAATTCTGAATGCTGATAGAAAAAAAATATCTAGAGCCAGTCTACCCAAAAAAATTTCTTTTAGAAAAAGTTACTTTAAAAAAGGTGGATTTTATGGCAAATGGAATTCTTGCTGCTTGCTTCCTTCTTTTCCAATTACAATTAATTTCTTCAATGCAAATAATGAACCACAAATCATACAATATGTATGGTGTTTTGCTAAAAATTGAACCAGTTGCCTTAGAGATTTGTAAATGTTGGAATAATATATGAGATCGTCTTTCCCAGTGCCCTGTAAAGCTTAGACTTTTCCATTGAGAGATGTCAGCTAAGGTGATTGTGCTGTGAGCAGACTAAACCTTGGGATTTCACAGCAGATCTCAATTGGATTAAGTAAGACTAATTAGCTCATTTTAAACTGGACTTTGGTATTTTTTAAAAGAAGAACACATTTCTATTTTTTATAGTATTTCTATAGGACCAGTTCAAGGTAATTAAATGGAAAAACAATATAATAAATTCTTGGAAACAATCCCCTATAAATATTGGTTTATCATTTGGCATTCTTCTCTCATTTCCACCGGATTCCAGTGGGATTTGTATATCCGCTTCCTTTATGTTTCTAATTAAGAAACCACGTCAGATTTGTGGAAAACCTACACAATCTGTCACTTTGACTGCTGAGGAACGGGCATGCTTCCCTGACCCCTATCCCCATCAATCTGTATAGATCCAATTTCTTTGATTTATATCGAATAGAATTTCATTGGTGGCTACTGCATAAATCTACAAAGACTTTCACATTTTGTTTCACCTAAACAATGATTGGGTGGAATGTGTCTGTTTAAAAGTGACCTTGCTCCAATATTTGAACTTTGGCTTGTAACAAGAGAGAAAAAGGTTTTAGTTGTTTTTGCTCCCAAAGATTAAAAAAAATCATCTCTGAGTTTTCCAAGGTATTTGGTTCATTTAGTTTTGCATCCAAAATTCAACATTCTGTCATGCTTAAAATACCATTTATTCAGAAAATGAACTTATAAATGTAAGAAGACTAATTATAGTAGTAATAAATGTAAGAAGACTAATTGGATAGGGTTATTTCTATTTTTTAATATCATGTTTCTCTGTAAAAACATGCCTTGCACCAGCACTACATAAATGACAAAGCCAAGCTGAAGTGCATTAAACATTTGAAGACATTCAGTTGACTTCCTTATAAATGATGGCATGAGCATTTTCTCTTCTCTGGGCTGGACTTGCAAGAGGCTCGGGGCCCAGAGGCAGGAGGCTTGCGGGGCTGTAACAGTGCCTTGCGCTCCCATCCTAACACAGTCACAAACCAAAGCCCAAGGGCAGGCAGCAGGCCCAGATTGAGCCCAGATTGAGCCCAGACTGAGCCCAGGCTGAGCCCAGGCAGACTCCCCTTGCCCCACACTCCTGTCTACTGGGACAAGTCCTTGGCCCCGTGGTGCGACCCGGCATTGCCTGGGCGAGCGCTGCGTGGGCTGGGAGCAGCCTAACAGCTCAACAGCATGGACAACTGCCTGCTGGAGCTCGGGCCTGGCTCCTGGCCCAGCTTCATTTCCCCAAACACAGGGTTGCTGCTTTGGGTCCCACAGAGACTGGGCGTAGGACTGAGGAGGGAACAGAAGGGGTGATGCATCTCCTTTCTGCTGCTTCTCGGCCAGCCCCACATCTTCTGACACTCGCATTTTGAAACGATACTTTACATCCCTTAATCATATTGCACCTGTTGGCTTAGACAAAGCATGAGGGCACCCAGATTGCAGTGTGAGTCCTGATGTGATGCTGCCTTAAATCCTGCCTTCATTTGCCCTGATCCCACGTATGTGTGTGAGGGAACTGACTGGTGAATGAGGATGGTTTGGCTGCCCAGCACTGAGTGCCTGTGTACACACCACTGTCACCTGCAAAGGTGAACCACACCCTGTTTTGGAGCCATATATTGTGTCGACAGGTATCTCTATGCAAGTGATAAAGGCTGTAGCCAGGGCTCTCCCTGCCTCAGAAAATTTTGGAGGGCCCCTTCAGCTGATGCAGGGGGTGTCACAGGCTGGGTATCACCCCCAGTGCATAGCCCAGAATTGGATGGTGCAGGTGGAACTGCCTCATTGCCAGAGACCACACCCAGGCACGTTTGCATCACATTATATCATACATAGTATCCACAGACAGTCACAGACAGAAAAAGCATCTGAAAGATTAAATTTCTACCTTAGAGTTTTAGCCACTACTTGCTTCACTCCAGGGAATATATTTACCATCCACAGCAAGAATTAGGGTTCTTCTTCCAATTTTGGGACCAAAACCCATGCTCATTTATTCTAGCTCGCTCCTCCAGAAGGAGTTGGGGTATCTGCAGAGACAACCTGCCGAGCCCCAAAACCAGTCAAATCAAACTGTGGCTCAGATTAGTTTAACAACAATTTGGTCTCCTCTGTACTGATTTGAATCAAACAGTCAAAGCCAGCTTGCCATGAGGGATTTTTTGTGAAGCCTTCCAAAGCACTTCTTTTTGCTTCTAAAAGAGAATATTTAGGTAAATCTTTGATATTTCTGAAGATCACTTTTTTCCTTGGAAGTTTACTCAAATACAGTGGTTTTGCATACTCAAATGCTTTCCTTCTGGTCACTGTAGTGCTAACTCCCATTTCAAAGCCCTGACAAATATGATTGTTGCTAGTCCAGGGTGTGCTGCAGGAAGAATTTTCATAGGGCAAGATTTCATTAACAGAATGTGGAAAAGTTAAAGCCTTTCTATTGTTTTCAAAGTGTGAGAAGATGGATCACCACTTCGCAGGTTCCACGAACAAGCTTCCCTGCCAGAGGTTACTTATCTGGTATTTAGCATCTTATCACTCTCCTTCATTATGGGTACTGCAAATTTCCTCACCTAGATTAAAGCATTACATGTAATTACTTACCATTCTGGAGTTCTGCGTCATAAACTGCTCACTTTATGATGTCTGAGATGATAGATACAAATTTTTGTTTCAGAGCTATAAGTAACATCTCCAGCCACTAAACTGGAATGTAATAATAACCCTTATGTTTCTTTGACTCTGATAATTCCCTTAGTGTCCTTCTCCATCAGTCATTGATCTCTGTGTCCAATGCTGCTTTGCAAACATACACATTATTGAATTTTGACCAGCAACAGATCACAGGCTTTACCAAATGCCTGCATGAACATGCCTTGATATTATAAATATAATTTCTATATTTCAATCTTTGCATTCTTTACTCTTTGGCATCAGACAAAAAGAGGACAGAAGCAGTAAAAATGAGATGTAGATGTTTCTTTGAATATCCAATATCATCGCCAAACACCTGCGGAAAGACCCTAAGCAGCCCACCTAGGGCGACACAGGAACAGCTGGGAATGGCACAGAAGCTCTTGCAGATGCTTGGGAATGGTGTTTGAAGTTGTTCAGGAATGTGCCGTGTGTGCAACGTGCCTGACAGACGCTCCGCTGCCAGCTGTGCCTGTCGCTAACGAGGGTAAGGCAGGGACAGGAGCAGAAACACAAACACGAGATAGGCCCCGTGTATCACTGTTCATGTAGCCTTGTCCTGGCACCTTGTGCCGCTGCTTGGTCTCACCTGGGAGCCAAGGCATGAGCCCGTGGTGCAACTTCCTGACAGTTTAGGGTTTTGTGCTGCACTGCCCAACTCTTCTGCATGAGTGGTGTGTCACAGGCCTGGGGGCAGACATGACAGGATGGAATATGTCCTCCTTCGAGGGGCTGTAGGGCACAGGTGTCCCCCGGGCTGATACCTACTCCTTAGTCCCAGCCACAGGGACAGTGTTTCAAGTGGAAGTTTGCAAATGGCTGGAGAAAATCCAGGCAAAGCTCGGTAAATGCTCTGCCATTTTAGGTACAGATGGAGCTTTTGTTAATGCCTTGGGACTGGATGATGGGAGCTGTGAAGATTTATTCTTTGTTTGCTGACAGAGCTCTGAAATATTTGGATAAGCATGGAGATTACTTCTATCAAGCTGAAAAGTCCAGGATTGTGTACTATGTTCTTACTCCTGAGACTGAGGAATTATCTGACACTTTAGAGGGGAAGAAATCATATATTCAGGACAGTGCAAATGTTATGCTGGAGACTTACATTTAAATGCATGCAACAGTGATAAAATAGTGAAGTCTGTATCAAGAATACAAAAATTCTATGTTTGTAGTCTCTATGTAAAAAATGAAAAGGAGTTTCCAGTTCACCTGTGGCCAGAGGGAGAGTTGCACCTGAAAACCATTGCGCCCCTGTTTGCTCACTACAGAGAACAGCGACACTTGACCTTGGAACCACAATGTTCCCAACTTCTATGTTTATCAAACATATGCCAGCAGGCCACAATCAGAAAATGTAAACTCTGACCATGAAAACTGTGCCTCAAAACCAACCATGTGCAAACTAGTACCTTTGGTTTCTCTGGTTGCTAGAGAGTAATGCAAACAGGAAGCAAGCATTGCCACTAGGGCTCGTGCCCTCACCTGGCTGTGCTGCAGGGATACCCGGCTAGCAGAGCTCGCAGTCAGCTCCCGATGGCTGTGCTGGAGCAGGAGCTGACTCAGGGCCCAGCTGAGGCCCCTTCCCACCCCAGCTGCTCTGCGAAGGGCTGGCCATGTTCTGAAGGACAGCAAGCAGAGCGTGGGGTGCACGGTGCCCAGGCAGCTCTGAGCCTTCTCCGGAGGCGCAGGCAAGGCCGCGGCTGGGGCTCCGGCTGCTGGCCGGGATCTTGGGGATCCTGGGTGGGTGGCAGAGCAGGCCTGTTCAGTGCTGGGAATCACTGTAGCACAAACAACACCTTGCTACTTCTGCAGTTCCCTATGCTTGCAAATTACAGATTAGAGCAAACAACACAAGAAAAAACAAATATTGCATTCATTACTTGGTTTTAAACAGCAGAGAGGCTGGGTAGCTCTGCGGGGCATGGCAGCGGCGCATGGAAGCTCATTCCCCGTGTGGGCTAGATTGGTGCTGCGTATTCTCACCAAGGTCAGGGAGCTGGGTAGCTTGTGGATCAGACCAGGTTTCTGTAGTGGCCACCAGAGCAGCTATAGTGGATTTTCTCCTCCTATGAAGTTTATTTGCTGCCCCTTTCCATCTCAGGATGAAATCTTTCTTATTGAAGATTTTGTGGAAGGCTTCAATGTGCCTCTGGACACAAAGATTTTTGAGGAGAACAATGCTTATTTTTGTTCAAAAGAGTTTTGACTGCATCTTTTTCAATACAGAATAATTGAGACATTATAAGTTTTAATCACAAAAGTTGGGCTTCTGCCAAATAATTTGTTATTCGTTATCTCCAGGCCTGAGAGATTTGAGTAAAGTACTGGAATAATGTCACCTGTGAGAGAACTGATCATGCAGCTGGGAGAATGTGAATTAGGTCATTACAGCATGCAAAATACATCAACAGAGAATCATAGAGTCATTACGGTTGGGAAAGACCTACAAAATCATTGAATCCAACCATTAACCTAAGACAGACAGGTCCACCACTAAACCATGTCCCTAGCACCACATCTCCATGCTTTTTGAACACTTTCAGTGATGATGATTCCACTACTTCCTTGGGCAGCCTATGTCAGAGCTTGACCGCTCTTTCAGTGAAGAAATGTTTCCTAACATCCAAAGTAAACCTCCTCTGATGCAACTTGAGGCCATTTCCTCTTTTCCTGTCAATTATTACCTGGGAGAAGAGACTGACCTTCAGCTCGTGTCCTCCAATGTATAATCCCTGCTCTGAGCAAGAGTTTGGACAATGTAACTGTCATAGGTCCTTCCAAACTTTGTTAGGGCTGAGCAGTAACTGGTAACTGTGAAATGGAGAAACAGGATTTTATTACTTATTTCTTTTAGATAAAGCGGTTTTGTTTAATATCCAGTATTTTCATTCAAAGTCTCTATACATACCTTCTGAGGAGCACATCCACCTTTTTTCCTGTGTTTCTTGACTGATGCAAAGTAAGGTGAGACATACTTTTAACTGCTCTGCTGTTTAGCAGCTTTTCCTGTGTTTCTCACTTTAGCTGCTGATCTCCTGTTGAAGGCACAGGGGCTAACATCTTCCCATCCATGGTCCCGCTCATAAGAATAAAGGCTGTGTGTGTATTTGTTATGAGTATCTACAGTACTCTGTAGTGTTTGGGAGAGGAAGGCTGAAAGTGACCTGTTTGTTAGGAAAGCTGCTGCTTGTGATTCACATGGGAGTTGCAGGGTCCACAACATTACAAAGGCTTGGAAAAAAATGGAGATGAAGAGGACCTCATCATCTGCACAGCTAAACATTAGTGTTGCAGTTGTTTTATCTTGAAAAGTGGAGTTGCAAAGGATTCAGGGAGTCCAAGGTGTTTCTCAGCCTCACCTTGACAATACTTTGGGAAACTGAGTAGGCTCACTGCTTGGTGTGGCCTCGTGGCCATAGAAGCAAGGCAGAAGCACAGCATGTTGCTCCTCTCCAGCAGCAATCCACAACCAGCTGACCTTGGCTTCAGGTCAGAGCTACTCAGCAGGATCTGCTATTCCTGAAGTCAGCATTTGCCCTGCAGCCTATCTCAGCCTGCAGTGAAGAGACTGGTTGTCTGAGGAGCAATACACCATGGGAAAGCTGCATGAGTAGGTGCAGGCATGGAGTCTGGCAGCAGATCAGCCCCTCGGCAGTGTAAGACCCAAGCATGTACCTGTGCCCCTTCTGCACCCCCTCTGCTAGAAGGAAAGATGGCTGTGGCCTGGAAAGAAGATATGGTCTATCTAGACCCTACTTGCAGTGAGACCCCCAAAGGGGGCTCAGCCCCCAGTGAAAAGCCTGTTGTTTGAGCTGCCATGCAGCTCAGAACTGTTTAAGTCTCCAAGGCCTGCAAAGCAGAGGTAATGGAGATGGTCATTTATGGCACTGCAAGGTCAGAAGCTTGTTCCTCTGCTCAGGTGCAATAGTGCAATCCAGGAGAGATGAAAGGTTCAGCTAGCAGCTCATTCCATGGACCTGACAAGTGGAGGAGTGTTAATGGGAGGGTCAGCATGCAGTGGGACTCAGACTGATCTGGGTACCAGCACAGAGGGGACACTGTGACTCAGCCAGCTGGAGCAGTAGGGCACGTTGCTGCAGGGCAGCTTTGCAAGAGATCCAAAGGACTTTAAAAGTCTACAAGTCTTTGGATGAGACCCTGGCCATATCTAGTTATCATGACAGAGACTAGATTGACAATGCTGAAGAAAGTCCCAACAACCTATGGTATGTTAGTGAAGTTCACAAAGTAAAAAATTACCTTTGCCTTTTCCTCAGTGGCTTCTGCTCAGTGTTTCCCTGCACACAGTATTGCAGGAGAGCCTGTCATTACAGCATCCTTCAGCATTGCAGCATCCATTCAGCAGAAATGCTGCCATTTCTTTCTGTATGTCGCTCGGCAACTGAAAGTGCTACTAAAAACAAAACCTACACACTGTTCAATAATTTAAAAGAACAGTGGTTAAACTCAAGTATTTATATAAAATACAAACCTAATGTTTGCTTGAAAATCTTATACATTCTTCGAATTTTATTTACAAACTAAAGATACCAAATTTCTGATGTCAGCCCTTGAACTTGATTACTGTTCGCTCTTTACTCCTGATGAACACTTGTAACTTTTCAAAAGCAATTTTTTTAAATAATGGTTTTCTTTAAACATTTCTCTTTAAATATTTATCTTAAGAAATATTGTGCACAGAAATATTGTACACCAGTCCAAGAACTTAATCTGATGCAAATTTTTCCAGGTCCATTGACTTCAGCAGATGATTGACACCAGATGGCCCACCATGTTTGATATTATTACATTAAGGTATTAGCATATGTATAATTTTCTTTGTACTTTTTTTTATCAGTAGTATTTTCTTTCTATCAGATTCAGTTGACTTTTGCAACCTTTATTCAGAGGGATGAAATACATTCCATGTGAGTAAACATGTTCTGTGATGGGTAAATATCAAACTGCTACCTACAAATATGGATAAAACTTTTTTTTGGTGAAGGATTTTTTGGTCTTGAGCTGTATTTTGAAAATATTTGTTATAGGAGGACAATGTGACTCTGACTGTGGAGTATTCTTTGTGTAGGAATATTGTGGTTTTCTCTTTTATAAAAAATATGTCTAATTTGAAATGGACAGCTCTATAGTAAATGCTGGCTATGTAAAATTGTACATTTCACCTACTTTTCCCTTGGCCATGAGCCCTTTCTTTATTAATAGATATAGAATCATAGCTAGGTCATTTTAGACAATAGATAAGGAATCCTGTCTCTTATAGTAATGAGAAAAGCAGTTAAAGTACCTTCATAAATAGCCTACAGCTTTCCAAAGATGGGTTTTTGGTTTGGCATATTGACTTTGCATTTATGAGGCAAATGTAAGAGAACATCTGGTTTGTTTTATCATTAATTCTGGGAATGTCCATTAATAATGCATTTTTGGGAATTGTTTTTGTTATTCCTGGAGAGCACTGTAATGAACAATCCTATGCTTGTTCTGCCGAGAGACACATTTCAGTTTAAAGGTTGTTTTGCAGTCTTAATTATATTAGTTGCTATCTCCATTTTTACTGCCAGAAAGTGTGTACTATTAAAATGAATTACTGAGAAAAATGCCAGTGGACATTGTGGAAAACTAAACTTCGTATTAGTTTAAAAAAGAGGTATTTTGCCCTTTTAATTTTTTTTTCCAAAGTTAAGTTGAAATATTTTTTCTATAATTCTGTTCTACATTCATACAACCTTAGGAAAAACACAGTATTAGTAACACACACCTTTTTTTCCCAGTTATCAGCATAGCCATGAAACAACTATGAGTGGGTAAATTGTTCTTGGTGTTGGCAGGGAAATGAGACATCAAACACCTCAATGTTCTTCTAAAATTCCTAGTTCTAGTGTAGCTGGATCACATAACTCCATAAATTGAAGCAAGATTTTTCCAGGTCAGTTAGGCAAGCAGTGGTGTATGCAGGGCTGTGATTGAAGGCCCCACCTATGGCAGCTTGGCATGGTTAAGGAAAATCTGGAGCTCCCATCAAGTCCCTAGGTGAAGGAGCTGTGGGACTCAGCACCGGAAAAACAGGATTGTCTGGTGGTTTAGAGTACAGTCAGGAAACATAGATTCTATTCCCCATTTTGGTCTGACATCTGATCCATGCAAAGTGGCTCTGTTTATAGCATTGCAATTATGGATCTAGTGTGGAGCTAATTAAAATAACATGAGATTCTTTCCCTTAACTTGCTGGGTGTCAGATCCAACCTCCACAGACACTCTGGGGACTTCTACCTCGTATTTGTTGTGGGGTACACACCAAGCCTTCACCTCTTTTCTTAATGATTTCATTCTATTTACCTGAGAAAGAACCTTTTCCATAGGTACCAGCAGAGCAGTGGGGGGCAGGGTGCAGTAGTGGCCTTGTCTGTAGCACAGAAGATCTGTGTGCACTCGTGGGAAATGACAACACAACACGCAGCTGAACTCCAGTGGTCACGCCTGGGCTCAGAAACAGTGTGAAAGCCAGATCCAGACAATTCAAACATCAATTTTTTAAAGAAACAGGGATTATTTTTTACACTATCTGTTTGAACCCAGACTCAAATCAACAGCTCTCTCTTCACTGCATTTTTCCTAGAAAAAAGGGAAAGTTTCTCCAATTGTTTATGCGTTCTACCAATCCAGCAATGTATATGGCATGACTTACTGTACTGATTTTCTAATTTTCCAGGACCAAGTATAGCAGCCTCTGAAGAGATCAGCAGCTGGGGAGCATTTTGTATATCCAAATTCTTAATGACCCCAGAGTAGTATTCCCAAACCTCTTGGCAGTTCCAAATTTCATGCCAAAAGTTGCAGGCATCTGTCTTACATTTTGAACATTTGTCATCAATATTCTTACTTAATTTAAACATCCGCTTAGGGGGGTCATGTATTCTCAATGAATAAAATTAGCTGCATGTAACCAATCTGTGAATTTGAGTTTAATCATAGAGCTCCGGTCTGGTTACAGATGTCTTTGTCCAAGGACTGTAGTTTACTACTGAATGCCTTCCCCATTAGCTTGGGGATTATCAAGCAAGGATTTATACCGTGTAGAAACCTTTTTCCTTTCTAAATACATAACTGAATGCTCTCACTGGGGGGATTAAATTCAGGCTCTCTGAAAGACCTACAGCTGGTTATCTCCTTTAGCACTGACTCTGCAATCCACACTAAGGTGAGGGGCAGGGCATGGTCTCACTGCCTTGGGAGCATAGCAAAGATCAAATTGCCAATGAAAGTCACAATTCAGTTCCTGCTCCCTCTTGCTCCTGGGGGAGGAACAAGGTTGCCACCAGCTATTTTTCTGGGTCAGTTTACTGCCTGCTCCCACCCTCTCAGCTGCATTGGCTGAAGCTTTGAGGATGGTCAGTCAAAGTTCTGCTACCTCTCACTCCTTTGCTTCAGCCTTTGCTGCTCGCTTTGCTTGTGGTGCCCACTCACTGCCCAGTGCAGGTGCAGTAAGGGCGTGAACAGCTGACCCTGTGGAAAAGGACATGGTTGCCACTCTCTGAAATCATCATTATGATGTGGTAATTCACCACAAACTCTTCAAATCCTTCTTTGTATCATAAACATTCTGCACAGATGTGATTTCCAGTTTCTCACATAGCACAATTTAATTAATCCATCACTGAACTCCATTTTAGCAGAATCGTAGCTTTGATGTGATAGCAATGGCAGTGTGCTAGCAGTGCAAAAACTACAAACAATTAATGTTCTTATTTGCATCATCTCAACATAACCAAGGAAAAAACAGAAACAAAATCTGAGATTCAGCCTCTGCTCTCCATCCTGGTCTAAACTGTGGCTATTTCCATGATATTTAGCTTGTAGCCACAAGTAAGCCATTGTGAATGATGACCTCTTCAGCAGATGAGTCCACAAGCTAGACTTTCCCACTTAAATCATTAAACCTAGAACCAACCCTCCTTAAGGAAGAAATAATTCATATGACCCTTGAAGCTTAAGGGTTTGATTGCAGTCCTCACATCCTCACATCTCCAGAGTCTGGGAATAAGTCCACTGAACTACACGTAAAACCATCTGATTTTAATGTCAAATTAGTAAGAGGCAAGGATAAAATGAATCTGTTTCTGTGCTGTGATGATACATACAGGTTTTCTTTCCCCAAAAGACATTGGATTCCTTGGTCAATAATAAGTTTCCCTGTGAAGCAGCACAGCCTCATTTCTCTTCAAGCATTAGGGAGCATGATGACCTCAGACAGCTCTGAGCTACACTGTGAAGGCCAAGTGTACCAAACTGAATCCAAATTACACAGAGAATACTTGCTGAACTATTTTTCCTGAACTCTTTCTATATCAAAACAGTACAAAGCTTTTGAAGATTTTTTAAATACTGAAAAGGATGCAAATACATGAATTCCTGTTTTAGGGGTTACATTGGATAGTGCCTAGTATTAATTATTCTGTTGTGATAATAAATCCTTACAGAATGTAGAAATCAAGTCGTGAAGAATACTTTGCTAAGAGATCCATAAGAAGCTAAATGATTGATGTGTGTGAGCTGTGTAAAGAACTAATCCTTCTTCAGGTAATCCTGAGATGTCTTCCAAGACACATACTCTTCAGCCATTCATTAAGATCACCAGACCAAATTCCTGAAGTTTTTTTTACTCATTATGGTGGATTTAATCTAGTTCTGGCTTTTGCACTGTCTGTATTAAAAAACCTCTCAGGAGCTGAACAAAGGTTGCTTGAAGCAGCACACAGGCTCTTGGAGGCCAGAGCAATACACCTTGTATTTACATTTCTCAGCCATCACTGTCTGACAGAGGAGTACAGAGATGTAATATCAGATATGGGATGGAAGCCTCCACCAGCACTCAGCTGGCCAACGGGGGTGGTTTTATCTCGTGCATCTTTTCACAGAAACTCTTCTAAGATGAACTGAAACTGTAACTGAGGACTGTACCTTTCTGCACCCTCACAGCCAGAGTGTGGTTCACAGTGGCTGCTTCAAACCCAAAGCCCAAAATACACTTGCTTAAAATTCCGCCCTGGGAGTTGTTTGAGCTTGCCCTGCCAGCAGTGCCTGGCAGATGTCTGATGTTTTGCACCCAGTATATGCTGTGTCAGGCTGTGTGACACCTGTCGTGCTCCAAACTGGACATTTCCTTCCCTCTCTACGATTCCCTATTGTCTGATGATGTGCTGCTGAGAGCACCTAATTCTCTTCCACCCATGAAATTTTTCCCTTTTGTCCCAGCCACTGCAGCTGGGACATTCCATCTTCTGGAACATGGGGCTCTGGTTTGCACATCTGTATCTGCTCAACTGGACATAGCCCAAAGTTTCCTACCTCAGAACTGCTTTCTCTATGTTTCCACTGTTCCACTTTCTATCAGTTTGCTTAACAGTCATTAGCATTAAGCCTCGACTGATGACTTTTTTATTCCACTAACAGTTTCTCTGATGAGATTAAAGCCAGTCCTTCTTTTTTCCTTCTTTGCCTCCTCCAGCTTCATCACACTACGACTCATACAAATAAAATTAGAAGATGGATTTGGTGTTCTTGATTTCAGGGTGAGAACACCAGCAACTCTAGTACTGCATATAAAACACAGAGATCTCCTCACATTCCTCACTATTTTCCTGAGGAAAGAGAGGAAACATCTCAAGAACCACTTTTATTCATTCCGTGGCTCTGCAGAAGAGATCTATGTCACCCAGTAATTTTTCAGAGGGATGAAAATTAGTCTACACCTTTCTCTTCTACTTTTTCTCTTATATTAAGCATATTGGACCTGGGATTTGAAGGTTAATGCCAAGACACCTGAATTGTCTCCATTTGCTGCTGAAGGCAGCATGGATGACATCTCCGAGAAGGGACATCAGCACCAGGCAGGAGCCACCAACAACACATCCGTGCCTGTTGACCCTGGCTCTCTGCCTGCTGTGACAATGGACACAGGTCACCAGGAGCAAAAGTGACAGTGACCAGGGGCTGCAGTTATCAGGAGTACCAGGGACTGTGTTCTGCCCCATCAGAACTACAAAGTCATCTGATTGCCACAGGGGCTGTAACAGAAGTAGCAAGGGCCTGTGTTCTCTTTCCCCCCTCCCCCAGGTTATTTCGCAGGTATGCAGTCTGCTCATTGCTTCTGTGAGAAGCAGAAATTGGTGAAACAGCAAGCTAAACCGTCTTCCTCATCAGCCTGTTTTGGCCCAGCAGTGTTGAATCAGAGAGAAGCTAAGTGAGAGTTCTCCTAACGTGAGAGCAGATGTGAGCCACTGTTTTGCTATGCCACCGGGGCCAGGGGTAAGGATTCTGGCTACCAACTGCCCCCAGGCAGTGCTGGAAAGGGGGGAACAGGATGCCTGTAGCTGGGGTCTAGAGGTTCAGAGGGGAACACTGAGGGCGTCTGCAGCTAAGGAAGATCCCAGAGGCTCCTGAAGGAAAGGAGTTGTGTACATCAGTGGGGATGACATATGCTAGCATGGCTCAGGAAATCTCTGGAGCGCAGGGCTGGAGGACCTATCCCATCCTGCAAGGATACCAAGAGCCTTGCTTTAAAGCCTTTTACTTGAGCAGTCTCATCCAGACATTCTGAGTTTTCTCCTATTTACTGGTTTTAATGTTTGGCTTGTTATTTTGTTCTGTAATAACAAAAAATGCTTTAGGGATTGGAGGTCTTCTGGTATGCTGGCTTCACAGAAAGTCTGGAGCAGCTTCAATTCAAACCTCTTGCCAGTTCAAGTCCCATCTCAGCATTCAATGGGGAATTGAAGAACTGGATATGTTTCTCCTGTCTCCAAGCTTAACTCACTGTCTGGATTTATGTCAGTTCAGAGAATCTGGAATAATTTAAAAATCTGGAAATTTAAAAAGCTGGAAAATAATGTCAGCTGTTTTAAAAGAGCCCAGTGGACCTGGGGATCAGAACATGTGGGGTTTGTGGTCTGGACAGGGTCTGTATCTGCTCTCTTTAATGTCATTCTCATGGTTGCTAGGACGGTGCTGAACTTCCAGAGACTTTTCAGACAATCTCAGTAGTCTTCCCAATCCTGCCAAAAGCTAGTCTCAGAATTAATATATTTTGTCTCTCAACTGTCAACTTTCCTTTTAAAGCTCCTAGACCAAAAAAATATATCTATTTTTGTTAGCTCTAATAGTGACTTGGACAAGCAAACTCTAAGTGCAGTTTGGGTGCCCCTGGCTAAAAAACGTATTTGGCTCTGTATGGATTCTGCAATCTTTTTGAATCTAATTATTTTTGCACTAATCTCCACTTAAGACCCCAGAGCTTCAGGACTGTAAAACATCTCCAAATCATACTAACACCCTCAAATCAAATCCCTAGGTTTTCCTCCCAAGCATGGAATGAGGACAGGCATCCCCAAAGTGGACAGCATTGCCTTGGGCAGACTCCTGTCCCTGTGAGTGGAATATACTCAGGGCAAGAATACGTCCCAGATCACTCACTTCACCCTGTAGTGTGAAAATTATTCTCCCTCCTGCAGAGGGCCCCCAGCTCTCTTCTGAAAATCAGTGCCAGCAAGTCATCTGGAAATCAGCCTGTGGTCATTCCCTTCTTTCAAAATATGGCTGCTCCTTTGTCTGGCTCCAGTTGATGTTCAAAAGAAGACGTTGGGCTCCACTCTCCTGCATCCTGGCAGAGGGAGCGCCTTCTCCTGCTGGTGGGATGAGACAATGAAACGATGAGGGCGAGGCTACAGGCACTGCCAGTCCTGCTCTGCAGGTCTTGGGGCACTGTGGGCTGAGCAAGTGGCCTCACTGCTCCTCAGAAGGATCATGCAGCCACTCTCATCAAACCTTTAGCCGTGTGAAAACTGCAGCACATACAAAATATCAGTGCCTCCTGGGACATGTAGTAGCTGAATTTCAGCTTTGGCCTTGGGTATTTAGTCTTGGATTGAAGCAGAATTTGTCCCTCTCTCTGTGTGGTGCTGCTCTATAAGATTAATTTTAACCACTCAGGTTGGCTTTTCTTGTTTTTTTCTTGTCTGAAACCAGTAGCCGTAACTAATCCTTCAGTTTCCGATCTGCAGGAACTTCATACTCCATGAAATGTGAGTGTGACATTATGCCTGCAGTAATAGAGATGCTTTACACAAAGGCTGCCCTTTTTTGATTAACAATTGTAAAGGGTGAGGTGCAAAAGCCTGACATACTACAAAATGATGTAATTTTCACACTGAGATCTTTTGGACAAAACAAGACATGAGTTTCCATGACACAGATTAAGTTATTAGTAGATAAACTGATGCATTAAATAAGTGGAAACTGCTAATTGTGTGAGAAGACTGGGGGAAAGGTTGCAGCCAAGGGTTGTGTGATTTGTCTTGTCACTCCTCATGTATTCAGTCAGCCACGAGCACTTCAGTTGCCTGTTTGAAGCTGTTTGAGGACGAGCTTTGAGGAGAATCCCCACAGATGAGGTATGAACAAGGGGAGATGACTTACAGTCAGACAGACAGTGCTCCTTGAGAGCGGGTGACAGGGGACAAAACTGCCTTGGGAGTTCCATCTCTGCATAGTGATAGACCCCAAAGGGGCACAAGGAACAGGATCATGGAGAAAAGGATCCTGGTCAGTTCAGGGAGAGTGTCAGTGAAACTGAAGATGTTGAAGAGCATGAGGCCAGAGGTCTCATCAAGGCAGGTCGTCACAGACAGTTGTTAATGTGGCATCAGGGGCAGCCAGGGCAGGTGGTACACTTGGAGCAGTTACCACAGAATCTGAAAAAATACCCAGACGCTGGCTGCAAACAGGGATGCCAGTGCACCTTGGGAGGAATTGTGATGATGAATGCAGAATGAAGTGAAATCAGCGAGCTGTTCTTTTAAAGCAGAGAGATTAACTCGCACTTTATTTTGAGGGGAGAGAAGACAGTGAAAATGACAGAGAAAAATAAATTGTATTTTTTTTCTATTTTAAGGGAACACTACAGAACTACATTAAAATTTCCCCCTGAGCTGCTATTTTGTCATCATGGTCCAGCTTCCTGCCTTGGGCTGATTTAAGCCTGCCAAAGCCACAGCAGCTCCTGGTTATGCTCGGCTTTCTCAGGGTGTCTCACTGGAAACCCTGCTGCAGATACTTCTGGTGCGTTTTTCCTTTACAGTGTAAAGGAAAAGTGTTTGTTCCTTGCAAATTAAAAGGCTTTATCTGGTGAAGATATAAGCTCATTGCATCTCCATCTCCACTGAATTAAATAAATTTTTTCTATATTATGAATATCGTATAAATGATATTTCTTTTCCAAGGCTGATGGTGGCTGATCTAGGAAGGTGTTTGTCAGGCTGTCCATATCTTTTCTTTTTGATTAGATTCTTGGGTATACAGAAACAGATAATGTCTCTTATTATCCGCTAAAGTACTCAGATGATTTTATTTAGTCACATCAATCAATAATTATTTCAAGTTGTCAAGATTTTTCTCCAGATGTCTAGAAATGGTTTAAAGCAGATATACTATTATTGGGTTTTCATTAGGAGAGCAAGCCTGTAAAAACCAGAATTTTTAATGGATAATTGGTGGAGGTTTAAGAAAGCATTCCAAGTGGATTTTATGATCAGGTGCTTCTTTATAGCCTTTATCCTCACTGAGGGTAAGAGATTCAATCTGAAGGGGGATGTGAAGGTCAAGGCAATGCTGAACCACTCTGGAATGAAGGATTGACATAAATGTTCAGCTGCAAAATGGTATCTCCAACTCACTTTAATTTCTTTAGGCAGCATGGTTTACTAAGACCTGTGAAGAGAGTATATCCATGGCTTGACATGGCTAAAAGCTGTATCCTAGGGAGAGGTTATGAAAGGTAACTATGATTTTTGTTTTGATACTTTCTACTCCTACTTTACAAACCTTTGAGGTAATCATAATTACCTGACCTAATGGAAGCTAAATAGTGTGCAGACTTTGAGATCTGAAGTTTGCTTTGCACACCACATAGTTCATTAAAGATTGCCTGACAGGTCTCCTGGAACTGTCTCCTCAGCTGGTGGAAATCGGGGTAGCTCCACAGGCTTCAAAGGATCTGTCTTTCCTTTCTCCTCTTATGTGTAAACAGCCTCTTAAACTAATGAACCAAGATCTCAGGTTCATGACACAGTTAGCAAGGGAAAGCAGATAAGATGAACTCGTGCAACATTCACATCTTGAGTCTCAGTTGTTTTATTATTTAGTAATCAGAAACAGAACTTCAGCACTTAGTATGGGCTAAGGGTAGGTTTGGATGGGACAGGCAGCTGATTTCACACACAAAGAGGAACATCATATCTAGCAATTTGTATTATGTACCCTGCAGGTAAATCTGTGCATCTGAAGAGGAATCTGCATTATCATGGGGCTGGAGAGTAAAATGGGAGATGCCTGAATAAATCTAGGAGGTGCTTCAAAATTTCTGAGGTATGGAATGAGCCAGAGCCCAAAGCATTCCACAAAAGGTTACACACTCCACAGGAGAGCTTCTCTGCTGTGAAACCCTCACTCCTCAAGGATCTGCTTGTGCTATTTCTGTTTTGTTCAGTCTCAGAGCAGCACCCATCACTTCTACCTGAGCCAACAGGCTGTGACCTGACACTTGTCCCTGCCTGGTAAAATAGCTTCTGCCTGGGAACAGTCTGTCCCAACCCCCAGGGTCCCTGCAGGGATGGTGGCAGTGTCTGGAGTGCTGTACCACATCCACAAGGACTTTGAAGGGCAGCAGTAGAATGATCCTTGTGTACTTAGACCATGTCTATGAAGAAAAGCTGGACAAGGATGGCTTATAAATGGTTTTGCATTTACTAAATTTGATATCCATGAAGTTTAACTGGTTAGCAAATGTACTCACATGCCAATTTACTGATAGTCTAATACCAGAAACAAATAATTCTCCATGTTCCATATAGCAATTAATAACCTTTTAATAGTCTTCAGTGATGGTTTTCAGGAAATAAAGTTGTACTATTAACATTCCTGTAAAACCATTAGTCCTAAATGCATGTAATTGATGGGAGTACTAATGTTTGTAAAATGAACTGAGACTGATTTATAAGTCTGATAATAAAATAGTTCAGTAAAGGGCTTTGATCTAATAGCTGTGAAAGCAGTGCACACACCTTAACGATTATCCTTGCAGATATCCATCCTCCTTTCAGCTTTTACTAGCTTCAGTCATGATAATTTGGAAAAGAAAAAAACCCAACTAAATGCAGCTTGATAGAGACAACCATTGATGAGTTACACTCTGTTCTCCTTCCAGATACAAGCATCCAGTAGACTCCTCGGGCTATTATCAGTCTTACTTTATTTGTGGCTATTGACTGAGATTAAAGAAAATAAACACTTGGCCTTCTTCCTGAACTGGTCAAAGATTTCCCCTATCCTACACAGACTGAAGTCTAACAAACTGGCTTCTCCAGCACAATCTTTCTTCTGCAAAAGAAGTACTTATGCATATAATATCAGCCATGGTAAATCCCAAATTGCTTTGGTCCATTGGATCCACTCACTTTGTTAGTTTTTCTTCTCTTTTCCTCCTTCCTGATATAAATTGTAGTTTAAAAATCAAACTGAGTCAATCAATATTCACTCAGTTTTTCCACAATATTGAAATAGTTAATTTTACTCACTAAATGACTACTTTCAATTAACTTCTAGGCACACTTAATAAACTCAAAAATTTCATTCATTACACTAGTGAGAGGTAATCCTCCTATAGATGGCTTAGTATTTATGGTGCTTGTCTAAGAGTCTCTCCTCTGTTTCCTAGGATTAGGACTTGATACTGCACGACAAGGTTTTATAGGCTGATTGTCCTAACTCTTTGAGATGAAGATATCGTCCTTTGCATAAATAAATCAACATTTTTGTAATCGTTCAGTGTGTTGACTCTCTCAGCTTCTTCCTCTATCACTAGCTACCTTTCAGTATCTACCCATCACTATCTTTTCCCTCAGGCAATGTGTAAGCAGTTTTGAGTGGAAAAGGTTAAAAAGAGCAGCTCCTCCTCTGCATGCCTCCTAGTCTAGCCGGTAGGACACCCTCATGGAGAGTGGGAGACCTCACATCAACCCCCTGTGTTGAAGCAGGCAGCAGGAGGACAGGTACCTGTGTCTATCACAACCTACATGTGTATTATTTACTGGCAGGAGGGACCAAGCAGAGGGAAGGAGGAAGCTGGCAGCATTGCAGGTTTCATCTGTTCTGTGCATTCAGCCTCTGAAATACAGCTGGTTTAGAAAAGTTCCTCTCCTCTCCTCTCCTCTCCTCTCCTCTCCTCTCCTCTCCTTTCCCTTCCCTTCCTGGAACTTCCCTTCCCTTCCCTTCCCGGAACTTCCCGGAACTTCCCTTCCTTTCCCTTCCCCCCATATATATGTATATAATTTCAATTTTAAAAAATATGCAAATCCAATAAAGCTCTGATTTCTGCAGAAAATTACCATTTAATAACCAAACTCAACGACTCGTTTTCCTTATATGTGGACAATTTCATTTAAATTAGCAACTTTGCTGACGAGCTAAAAGTTTTGCCTGTCTGGAGCATTATTCAAAAGCTGGAATGGAATTACTTCATCTTCATAACATAATTTTAAAGGTATGTAGTGTGGTATCGACCCTGAGAATTCATGTAGGTAACAAGCATATATCACATTGCAAGGTTGTATTGACTGCTGATTACTTTCTGCTGCTCTGAATGGAAGTGTTTCTAACAAGAATCCAAATGTATTTCCTCGCTCAGTGAAACTGCCATTCATAATGCAAAAGTACACAAAAATTGCCTTCAAGAAAACCCTTGGATTTGTCATCACTCTTTGAGCGATGGTACCGGGAAGAATACTTCACGGTCGGAGCGGCTCCAGCCAGGAGGAGGGCTGAGCAGACTGCGGGCCGCTCGCAAGCTGGCTGTGGGCACGGCTGGACGGCGGCTCCGCAGCCGTGCCCGCGGTGTCCCTGCAGGGCTGACCCGCCCGGCCGCGCACCGCGCTCGGAGCGCCCGTGCGAGCCTGCCCCGGGCCGGGCGCTGCTGCTCGCCCGGGGCGACCGCGGGGGCTGGCGGCGGCCCCGCAGCCCAGCGCGCCCTGTCTGATCTGGCCGGGCTCTGCCGGGACCGACTCGCCCTGTCAGAACCGCTCGAACGCGTCTGATAGCGGGCAGCTCTGACAGAGGGCAGTACTGGCAGAGGGCAGCTCTGGCAGAGGGCAGTTCTGA